>JAWPHD010006327.1:0-40000 GCA_037043455.1 Cyrtodaria siliqua
CTGACACTGGGCAAACCAGTCCTGTTACAGTCACAGTATACTGACACCGGACAAACCAGTCCTGTAACAGTCACAGTATACTGACACCGGGCAAACCAGTCCTGTAACAGTCACAGTATACTGACACTGGGCAAACCAGTCCTGTTACAGTCACAGTATACTGACACCGGACAAACCAGTCCTGTTACAGTCACAGTATGCTGACACCGAGCAAACCAGTCATGTTACAGTCACAGTATGCTGATACCGGGCATACCGGGCAAACCAGTCCTGTAACAGTCACAGTATGCTGACACCGGGCAAACCAGTCATGTTACAGTCACAGTATACTGACACTGGGCAAACCAGTCCTGTTACAGTCACAGTATACTGACTCCGGGCAAACCAGTCCTGTTACAGTCACAGTATACTGACACCGGACAAACCAGTCCTGTTACAGTCACAGTATGCTGACACCGAGCAAACCAGTCATGTTACAGTCACAGTATGCTGATACCGGGCAAAACCGGGCAAACCAGTCCTGTAACAGTCACAGTATGCTGACACCGGGCAAACCAGTCCTGTAACAGTCACAGTATGCTGACACCGGGCAAACCAGTCATGTTACAGTCACAGTATGCTGACACCGAGCAAACCAGTCATGTTACAGTCACAGTATGCTGATACCGGGCAAAACCGGGCAAACCAGTCCTGTAACAGTCACAGTATGCTGACACCGGGCAAACCAGTCCTGTTTCAGTCACAATATGCTGACACCGGGCAAACCAGTCCTGTTACCATCACAGTAAACTGACACCGGGCAAACCAGTCCTGTTACAATCAATGTATACAGACACCGGGCAAACCAGTCCTGTTACAATCACAGTATACAGACACTGAGCAAACCAGTCCTGTTACAGTCACAGTATAGACGATTCCAGAATCGATAATTAGACCGCCGCCTTTTTGTTAGTCACGTAGTCTGCGATAACCATATCTGTTCGAAAAATCTCAAATTAACATCGTAAATGAACGTAGAGAAACAATTAACTAAGTATATTTTTATTTAGATTTAAGTTTATGAATGTAACTGTAAACATACGAGTAGCATAAATGTACTGAATGGCACAATAAATGCTCTAGAACCTCTGAAATCTATTTTTGGAATTGTTGCCTTTTGTGTAAACATGCTAATGCGTTTGCTATTGGGACTTTTAATTAGGAATCTTACTCTATTTAAAAGGTTTGATGTTTTCTTTTACTATGTTTGTTATTATTTTGGTGTTTTATCAGTTGTCGTTTGATTATAATATTGAGTAATAAATGTCGAAAACAAGTAAAAAAATACGTGTGTTTACAAAATGTTGAGTCATGACATGAGAAATCAGATAAACGACAGTAGCCTTTTAAGTTTTAGGTCAAACCTGGGATGAATAACACCACTGTCGTCAAACACTAAAGGTCTTAATCTGCCTGTCTAGTAAACAAGCTAAGCTTAATTTGATTTTAAAGTAACTGATTCACATCAGACTGTGGACAGTCATAACACCTCATTGTGATCTGGATCCATTCACATGGCATGATGCACATTCAGTGTATACTGAAAAAGATCATCATATATGAGCCGCATCAATCTTAAAGGTCCCTTAGGATAGCGTTTGCAACCAGACCCAGAACAGCACGCTCACAACATTCTGACTGATCAGGGTCTACGCTGTTCGCTTTTCAGTTAAGTAATGGTCCGTAAAGGCTTCAAACAACCAGTTCAGGTACTTTTAGTGAACAGCTTTGACCCCAATCAGTCGGCACGTTGTACTTTTAGACCTTGATCAGTCCGCACATTTTGTGCCGTCTTATCTGGGTCTTTGCTGGTCCCAGGTCTTTGCTGGTCCCAAACGCTATGCTTAAACACAACTCTAATATTTTGAAACTCACTGTTGCTAATGAATGTTTTGTATCGTTTATTTACAGGTTTGCCGTCAGATGATTCCGAATGGAAGAAGAATAACTGTAAGGGGTGGCCGAAACTTACCTACGAAGACCTCGTAGACTATCTAATCCATGCAAAGGCCTACGACGGGAAATCAATGAAGACGTTTCGGGCCTTGTACGGCTATAATTACGTACATAACGGGTGGATGGGGGACATATACTGTATTGAAATTGAAAGTGTTCACTATCTCAAATCCCAAATATCACCGAGTCAGCCGGGTGTGGGGAGAAAAGACTACAACGCATGGATTGCTGTTAGTGTAACTGGTGAAGACGATTGTACAATTCAAACCGGGCACTGCTCATGTCCAGCTGGAAATGGCAGAAGTTGTAGTCACATATCTGCCATTATTTACGCGGTGACACTGGCATGGACAAATGGCGTTGGCGGTGAAACCTGCACAGACAAGCAGCGTGCTTGGGGGAAGGGAGCAAGCCAAGTTTTAACTCATGATAAGTTATCTGAAATGACATTTGACAGACCTAGTGCTTCTTTACTGAAAGGGGACAAAAAAGCAGAAAGTAACGACAGCGTTCAACAAACGAAGCATTTTTTAGACCACAGTGAGTTAAAAAACAGTGTATTGAACTCGTCCATGAAAAACCTGCGGGAATGCAAGGAGACTATGCTGAAAAAAAATTCTTAATGCTCCAGATACAACAGCAGAAGAAATTCAAGAATTCCCTAATGAATCGCACATTATTGATTCATCAAATCCAGTTTCCACACCTTTACCATTTGGAAGTTGTTCATCACTTTTCGAAAAATATGTGAATTTGAAGGCAGAAAAAATTGACACATTAGAAAAATCTACCAGGTATCAAAACTCTAACTTGTGGTTAGAGAGTCAGTAGAAAAGTGCGTATAACTGCCAGTAAGGTGAACTCTTTACCGAAAACAAAAAAGGGTGACCCCAATAAGTTTATAACAAATCAAATCTATACAAGATTTAAAGGGTGTGCGGCAACACGACATGGTCAAAAGTTTGAACCAGTGGCACGCTCATGGTTTGAAGGAGTGTCTGGTAAAAAGGTATCCAAGTCGGGAAAAGTGATTTCTTCAAATGAACCATATTTAGCTGCCAGTCCAGATGGAATTATAAATGGTAGTACCATTATAGAGATTAAATGTCCAACACGACCACTTAAGGACTTGATTATTTCTGCTGGGAAATATGATGTTGTGTTGAAGGATGGAGAGTCTCATCTGAATCCTAAAGGGAAAAACGGATATTACTGTCAGTTTGAAATAGCTATGTATTGTACCCAATCACAACTTTGTAAGTTCATTGTTTGGAGTCCGGACCACCAGTGCATTATCGATCATCACTACAACGAGGATTTTGCTTCAGACATTCTACCACGTGTCAGAGACTTTTATTTTAGACATTTACTTGTTCGACTGACAGATGAGCACCAGTCGAAACGTCTAAAACTGTCGGCAGAGTATAAGAGACTGTGCAGCTAGCAATGCCACTGTAACGCTTACAGTGACAGTGATTATCAGCAATGAATGCTTGCATCTGCGCCGAAATGAACAATTGTGTCAACATGAGTGACTGTTTACCGTTACCATAAACTTCGTAAAACCTTTGCAAAATTGTATTATCGTAACCCTGATCTTCTTTCCAAATATAAAAGTAATTCAAGGACTCTTCTGCGACAAAATCTATCACAGCCTGACTTATATGGTGATGTGATTTATAAACTTCGTCAGATTCTTGTTGATGATCACTTTCATACTATCTTTGTTAAACTTGTTAAAAAGTTTATCAAAAGAGATTATGACCCCATCATTTTGCAACGTACTGCATGTTTGGTGGTGGACCGTTTTACAGTTCGCCACTATGCTTTCATCTTTAATTGTACAATGACCGAACAGGCTGTGGACCCCATTATGACGCCTACCTAAAGCCCATTGGGACGGTGGCGTTTAATGTTTGTCTATGATCTTTCTTGTCGTGCCCTTAATGGTTTATTCTCTTGTTGTTATGGCTTCTGTCAAGTCATTGAGTACCTTCATTGTGGCTTTCTAGGCTATTGTTGTTTTATATTATATTTACACGAGCATATTTGTGTTTTACTTATATTGCCTATTGATGTTGCCTTGTTGGTTAGAGATTAGATCGTGGCGAGGATTTCTTTATTTACATTGTCCTGTTTTAATGGGATGACGGTAGAGTAAGTGTGAGGTTTGGTGCACCCTAAAACGGGTTTAAACCCCCAGTGGCCTTTGTTGACACTGACCCGTCCAAAGCGGTAGACCTATTGTCAACCTTTTTGTGTGTGTGATGTAGTTTGCATTTTTTATTAATTTTGCCTGCTCGTTTGTCTGTTTGCGTGTTTGTTTTTATGTTTTGTGGTTGACTGTCGTCCTTGAATGCTGCTTTCCCTGTCCGATATTTTTATCTTTCTTTACACTGTAATACGTAGTAAGTGATATTTGTTGAGAGATGATCGTTAACAGAGGTTACAATGTAATACATAGTAATTGAGGTTTGTTGAGAGGTGATCTTTAATAGGGGTTACACTGTAATACGTAACAAGTGACATTTGTTGGGAAGTGATCGCTAACAGACTGAGATTACAATGTACTACGTAGTAAGTGCAGTTTGTTGAGAGATGAGCGTTAAAAGATGTTACACTGTAATACATAGTATTTGAGGTTTGTTGAAAGGTGATCTTTAACATGGTTTACAGTGTAATACGTAGTAAGTGACATTTGTTGATTGAGAGGTGATGGTTACCAGGGAATATATTATAATAAGTAGTAAGTATCATGTGTTGAGATGTGATAGTTAACAGGGGTTACACTGTACTACGTAGTAAATGATATATTCTGAGAGGCAGTTGTAAACAGAAGTTACATTCTAATTCGTAGTGACATTTTTGAGAGGTGATCGTAAATAAGTAACAGCTAATAAGTGACAGTTTTTAGGGTGGTTGTTAATAGAGCTTAATGTTTTTATAAAGTGTAACAATTTGACGTTGATATTTAACAGAGGTGTTCTGGTGAATAGTTTATCATGTCGTATATGGTACATGTAGCATTTTGACGATAGCAATATGTCATAGACAATGTTCTTCATTGAGATAAGGGAATCAGGTCAGTCATTATCATTATCAAGTGTGCATGACAAACGAGTGGACATGTACGTTTTAAGTGCCTGTATTATTTTGTTAGGAGCATCCTGTGAGTTTCATTAATATTCATTCCATAGATCAATTATGAGTAATTATACACATATGTATCTGTGTCAGTAGAAACGTGTCTCTGTTCAATATCACTAATATCTATTCAATAACTAGATAAATAAGTTTGATATATATATAATGCAACTCTTAAATTTGATTTTACAAGATTATAAATAAATTAGAATTATATCAAATAAGTATTTGTATAATCAAATGGCGAATTTCAAACAAATACATGACTAATAATTAGCTGGTAATTGAATTTAATTATTTGATTGTCCTACATCTATATAAATGTTCGATAACACTTCTAGTTTGTATACCATCAAAGTAAACTGTTTGATGGGGAGAAGTTATATTCTAAATGTGCTTGAAATCTGACCAGTGGTTTAGAAGAGCATATATAATAACGGACAAACAGATAGACGGACAAACGGAGAAGTGGGTTAAAAATATCTCGCTAGATCGCCGTTTATGTTTAGCAAACATTTATTATTTTGCTTCATATTTTCTGTCATTGTCAGTCCTTTTAGTTTAACCACTTTACCCATTATGTCGGCTGAATCTCATATGCATATAGCGACCTGAAATGACATTAGTATATACTGGTGTCAAAAAAATAACGGGGACCTAAAGTAAAGACATGTAACTTTAAAACGGGTTATATAACACAAGGGAGGCCACTCTGGTTACTAGGTGACATTTTAAAAAAATATAGTGTTGTAAACTTTGTTCATATATATATATATTCTGTATATGGAGATGTTTCCTGATTAAAAATGTAAAAGTTAACATGTCTTTACTTTAGGTCCCCGTCTTTTTGGGACACCCTGTATATTTCTCCTCGCTGCAATATAACTATTTCTACGAGATATGATGTAAGAAATATGTCAGATGTTCGATATCGTTTTGTAATTTCCTATCTGTTGTACAGAACATAATAGGACGCACAGGTAAATAAGCCGGATCCCACAATATGTATCATTTTAAAAGTATTATTGAACATATAGGCGGCAACACCTCGACCTTCACGTTAATGACACTTACGTGTATAGTAAGAGACAAAAAAACTATTGTCCACTTTTCATTTTCAGTCATCACTTTTAAAAATATAAAATGACGGATAGGCCACATCGCCGAATAAAATGTTGTTGTTGTGTTGTTGTTGTGTTGTTGTTATTGTTGTTGTTGTTGTTGTTTTCAACTGGTTTGAGGTAGAATTGTGATTGGACTATAATATGTTGGATAAATAAGAAAACGTTCCTAACCCTAACACTAACCTTCATTAAAAAGCGAAATTAAGATGTCCTTTACTGGACTGATTAGAAATGAGTTCATATAAAATATAAGAAAAGTCATAGTGAGTATAATGAGTTGGCTGTCCCCCAGCCCCCTACATGCACATTATGTATTTATTCCAATCTTTTCATGAATCATTACAAATTTGAGATATCGTTATTATGCTTTTACTTATATCACCACTCTTATATTTCAATATATAACATAAGTCAGGAATAGATATATATATCACATGGATCAGATACAGATTATTTGAAAGACCCTGAGTCCAGGGCCCGTATTCTCGAAACTTGATGAGCCAGAAAACTAGACTCAAGTTCAAAATGTCGAATTTCATTTGTCAATAACTTTTTTCAGAGGTCACCAATTGTGAATACATTCAAGATAAGTCTAAGTACAGCTGATTAATAAGTACTCCAATTTTCAAACAACTTCATTAATTAGAAATATGTTTTTAAAATTTCAGTTTTGAGCTTAAGCCTGAGATTCTGGCTCAGAGTTTCGAGAATACGGGCCCTGGGTCTACTTGAACAAAACTTCTAAAAGTTGAGATCAATCACAAGCTCAAATTTCATTTTCAGATATAAACGTATAAGAGATAATCCGCATTGCAAAATGAGTGGAATGAGTTAAAACATTCCCAATCTACCTATTCAACATTTTGCAAGAGTGTTGTCTCTAATAGGTATTAAATTAGAGCTGTAATTTGAGTTTGATATTGATCTCAGCTTTGAGAAGTTGTACCCAAGTGGGCCCTGGCAACATATTCAGTATGTTACATGTACGTCTGCAAACTAATGGGACTCAATTATTTCTATATTATCTCCAGACATACATATCCATAGTATATGTACCATGACTGAGTTAATACCTTGTGTTGCAAATAGTATTTCATTGAGTTAAGTTTGTTAAGTCGTATTACTAGCCTTTCCTTCCTTCCGATACGTTATCTCAACCTTTAAACGTTGTGTGCATGCGGGGCTAGGACACACTAAATGGCTTAATTCATGCTAAAGTTGTTAGATTTTTATCTGCTTTCAGATTTGATGGCATTAGAATGTCCAGACAGATACATTGGGACCTTTGGTAATTCTAGATATCTGTTCGGACCAGTTGTACTCAACTTTACCGCAGCTGAGGTTTGTAAATTATATCACGATAACCAGTAAACGATCCTTCTAACTACTATAATTTGCTATATTTCAAATTGTGGTTGCCATGTTGGAAATGGTGGCCATCTAGAAAGTCCATATCAAATTATAAAATAGAGTGTATTCAACTACTAATGTGAGAGAAATAAGCGGGGCATTCTCAGGAATCGCATATTTACCAGATCTGTAACGGATTGTTCATATAAATGATATAGGCGGGTTTAAACAGGAAGTGTTGTGTGAAGCATGTACTGGTTTCCAGGCCATGAGGATGGTAAAAGGGTACCGATTACTCTTGAGGTGGCTGTATTGTCGTCCCATGAATATTCATAAATAGGAGTATTAAACATGTCAATTCTTTCTCTTTCTAAGATGTTCTATAAAGAATCACATTCTTTAGATTGAAATGTGTTCATCCACTTTCAAGTGAGTCTGTAAATAATCACATATTGTAGGCAGCAATATGTTGTATGTTCATGTCCAAAAGTCTAGTTGTTTTCTTCCTATGGGGATATAAAAATAAGCATCGATTTCCTGCGTAACTTTCATACGATGCCATTTTATTGTCTGCGTAATATGCACTGCTACTGTATGAAACCTTTTATTTTGATGTTAACAGAACAGAAAACAATATTGTTTCAAATATAATTCACTTCCGTACAATTGACTTTTCTACTAACCTTATTTCTGCGGTGTAGGAAAATAAGCAGAATAAGCAAGCAAATAAGAAAAATACAGGAAAAATAACGGTTATTGAAATAAGAAAGAGTATGATAATGTACCTTTGGAAACGTCCGAGCACGACACATACGAAATATTGCAGTCTCGGTTTGATTGAGACAGTTCATGAGCGGTAGTGAAATATGCTAGCTACCGCTTACGCCCTCTAGCCCCGGGTTGAGCAGAACTCAATATTCATAAAATCAATAGTACACAATTTTAACCATCCCGAAGATGGACATGGAGTTATTTGCTTCCCCATGTCGTACGGCGTATGGTCCCAGTATCTAATAAAATTAAATGCCCCGAAGAGCGAAATAAACATAATGGAATTTAGATGGGAGCAGCGGTTATGAAGCCTGCGTATCACACGGAACAGCCAAAAGACTAAATTAAAAAGCAGACAACATATCCTATAAGTGGTTAAACAATACCCAGAGCCTTTTATCGGCCGGAGTAGTGGAACCACCGAATCAAAAATTAAGTAAGAAAACAAAAGAAATTGAAAATGTACCACCGATAACTAAATATAAGTATCGGGCTCTTGCCAGCTGTGGTGAACGGTAGATGGATTGGAGCCGCGTAATGTCTCTGTTGATAATACTAGAATATGTAGTGTATTCGGTGTATTTCCTATCGATATTGAAGGCATAAAACAGAACTTAACAGAGAGTCTGTAAATGAGTTAAGCGTACTACATCTAGTAGCATGAAGAACGTCAGTAAATGTAAAAGTATGGACCCTGTCTCTTTTAAGCTGCCGACTACTGGCTGGGGATGACCGATGAAACTGTAGAAGGTTTATGGAGATGGTTTAGTACTGAAGAAGTTGTTAGATCCTCTTTGTGAAAAGAAGTATGATAAGAAAACAAAACAAATATAACACTCCGAAAAAGTGATAAGCATAAATTCTGATTTGCCGTATGTAATATTTACATTTTTGTCCTATTTAGATACTGGGTGACGTTTTTCTCGTGCACTGACTGGCATATTAAGCCAGTTTCGAATTTAGTTTGAATTTTTTTTATTTCAAAAGCAATTATATGTGTTATATTTAAAATAGTAGTCTGGGAATCAGTATATAATTGTACACTAGTATAGGTCACCACTACATCGGCCTTCGTTATAGCCAAACTGTAAAAAAGAGTATGATAATGTAAGTTGTAGCGTGGTATTAAATTCACCGACCACATCGCGCTGGATAATCCACTTTCGATCACACAGACATTTGAATCTTCCAGATCAAAATTCAAACATATTGGAGACCTAGACTCTCCTATCATATCCGTTAACCACTCAAAGCAATATTGATTTATGCTACAGGGGTTTAATAATATGGGTTGAATTCTATCAGCGACATGTCATCGTGGAAGATAGCCGAACTCGTAAGCATTTACAGATTTCAAATTTGGGACCACCAATCGCAGACAGTCCCTTAAAGCAATCTGCTTTATTTCAATGAATAGTGTGTACTAGGATCGAATTGGTTTGTTTAGATATTTAATTGTTTTTATGTTTGTTTTTTCCTTTCAGTACTGATGACGGGTCGGTTCCAGTCGTTGTTGGATAAGACGATGTTTGAAACAGAAAGCAAATCAAACGAAAAAAAACAATTTGAAATATACAGACACAGTGTGATGCCTAGCTATTTAACTTTCAATTTTAATGTTTTGAACGTTTGTTGTTGATAGTTATCAATATATAAATCGATGGTGTGAACTGTTTCATTATTCCTATACGTTATACGGCCAAAATAGTATCGACACTTTAATCAAGTAATTGGTAACAAGGCCGAATTATCGTTACGGTAATTCCCCGACAATAAGCAGCGTCTTATATGGGAAAGAAAATATCATTGTATGCAGTTGCGGCCTTACACTATGGTGTACGAACGGGGTCAATACTACCAATATAGGTGCACCAATAAACTTGTATAGGTGCACCGTTTTGTACCTATACAATTTTATGGGGGCACCTATTTCTGTAGTTTTGACCCCGTACGTACACCATATTATACTGCGATGTTGTCTATACGTTCTTTTATTTGTTGAAAGTGAGGAAAATGGATTAAAATGGAAAATATCATTTTTGGTATGTTCTGTTCAGAGAAATGAAGCTATCTGTGCAATAACTCAATAAAAAAAATAAAGATATAAAAATCGGACAGGGAAAGTAGCATGCAATGACTACAGTCAACCACAAAACACAAAAACAAACACGTAAACAGACAAACGGGAAGGCAAAAGTAATAACAAATGCAAACGACACCACAAACACAAAAGGTTGACAATAGAGCTTCAGCCTTTGAACGATCAGTGGCCGAAAAGGCCACTTGGGGTTTAAACCAGGCTCTGGGGTGCACCAAACCTCACACTTACCCTATTGTCATCCCAATTAAATGGGACAGTGTAAATAAAGAAATCCCCGCCATATAATATGCTCTAACCAACAAGGCAGCGTTAATTGTAATATGTCAGTTATCTTAGTTTATTCCCCTGTTGCCATATCACCACTACATTGGCCTTCGTTATAGCCAAACTGTAAAAACGAGTATGATAATGTAAGTTGTAGCGTTGTATTAAATTAATGGATGGTTAAAATTGTGTACTATTGATTTTATGAATATTGAGTTCTGCTCAACCCGGGGCTAGAGGGCGTGAGCGGTAGCTAGCATATTTCACTACCGATCATGAACAGTCTCAATCAAACCGAGACTGCAATATTTAGTATGTGTCGTGCTCGGCCGTTTCCAAAGGTCCATTATTATACTATTTTTTTATATATAATACTGTAGCCCAAATCACCCACAAAGTCAGATTCATTCAAGCAGAGACCCAAATATATAATAATGTAGCCCAAATAACCCACAATTTCAGATTGTTTCAAGCATAGACCCTACACTGCTTAATTTACAATTATACACTTATATAATATAATACCTGCACATATTCATGTTTATCAACATTGAAAGGATATTTCAACCACAGTATTAGGAATAATCCCGTGTGATTTAGCCCACAAGGTTTAAAGCAATGTTTCGACTGATTTTAGGAATATCTACTTGTTTTTGCATTTTATGTGAGTGATATGTTCCATTTATATCATAAATAACATCATATATAGATATTGAAATATTCAGTATATTCCAAGGTCAGTTTCATCAGAGATCCACTTTCTTTCATATTTTAAATTCAAATTGTCTCAGTATTCGGTGAATATCTTAATATACACACCTTAGGTTTATTCCGTAGCCGACAACCAATAATGTTTATTGTTATAGTGATAACCTGATCTGATACCCATTTATTTAATAATGCTCTGTTTGTACATTGAGTACGACGCTATTATTATTATTGCTATAAATAGTGCTGCACCCACATAGTGTGCGATAGTCATTGCACGTCTACCATATGCTATCATGCTCGGTGGGTTTGATGTTAGGCCTATTGCGTCGCTAGTTTCTTTCAACTGTGACATGAAAATAATGAAAGGGACAATGTGTTTATACATACATTTACAACTATTACAAATACAAATTATTCCCATAACATATATACATACTAGAATCATATATACAGAGTAAAGCAATGGAACTATTCGATTTGTATGGCATATCATAATGACAGAGCATATAATCATAATTTAAGCATCACTTAATAAATTATAGTTAATTAACGTTACTTTAAATTGCCATAGTTTTCTTCAGTTGTAATGCGAATGCTTTATGGCTGCTTACACGAACTTATATAAGAAATGTCATTCTAACATCTAGATTGACGATATTAAAGTGAAACATTCACGTTGCGTGTTTTTTATGATTATATTATCATTTGGTACAATTCTACTCTTCTATTGCATTTCATAACATACAGTCGATCATTAAATATCATTAAAATTTTGAAGTATATTTTATAATTATTTCATTCTATAGGGAAACATGTCATGTGTAATTTATTATTTATTGCAGTAGATATATTAGTAAAGCATGGAGGATGAGATCGTTTTCTCTTATGTGTAAATTCACACAATACTTTCCATTTCCAAACCGTTCTTGCTTCCTTGCTTCTTTTATACCCAGCATACCTCTCCATGTTTACAGAACCTAGAACATGTAGACGATATGTGGACATATATGACTATATGACAAAATATGAACATAAGTGCACTAATCATTGTAGGATTATATAGTCAATTGGAACTAAAAATAAAACATAAGAGGTATTTTATTAGTTGACCTATTGGGATCATGTGTAAACACAAATGTATAGCAAAACTCTATACTACACGGAAATAAGTGTTTTAAGATGGCTTCAATATGTATACATCTTTATCATTAGCAATGATTATACAACATTCAAGCGGAACGCATGCAAACAGAATTACAATTTTTGCAATATGAACGTTCAAACAACTGAACATTTGTTTTGGGAATGTCCATTTAGTAGAGCTTTTTGGACAGAAATACATAACTTTTTAAACAGCAAAAATATTCCTTTTGCATTGACTTTCCAAATGATTTCATTTGGTATTATTCAAGATAAATCGTATTCAGATATTTTAAACTGTGTTTTAATAAATGCAAAGTATTTTATTTTCAAGAATAAGTATGCGAAAACGATTCCTAGTTTTACATCTTTCATCTTATACATACAAAACATTGAACATATAGAGCGTATTATAGCCAGTTCGAAAGACATATTAGGATATCATTCAAAAAAGTGGGAAGTTTTACGTTTCAACACAGAAAATTGAACAGTATTCGGTAACAAATTCTCGCTCCCTCTCTCTCTCTCTCTCTCTCTCTCTCTCTCTCTCTCTCTCTCTCTCGATCGCTCTCTCTCTCTCTCTCTCTCTCTCTCTCTCTCTCTCTCTCTCTCTCTATATATATATATATGTCTCGCTTTTTTTCTTTTTCCTTTTTCTTTTCTCAATTTCTGGTACTTCTAGTCTCTGCCGCTGAATGTAACTTACTTCTTGGAATACATACACTAGTCAAAAGAAAAAATATATGTGAAATTGGAAATAAATGTATTGAAAAATGTTCTATAAGTAATAACATCAGTAAAGCAACGTATTTTATGAATTTCAAAGAAGTTTATTTTATCGAAATTCATAGATACCAGTAATTTCAAAATTTCCAAAAATCAATATCGCGTATGACCGCCGTTTGCGCGTACAACAGCTAAACAGCGTTGTCGCATGGAATTTATGTAGTTATGTAGAAAACGCTGAGGTATGTTATTCCAAACATTGACTATGTCCCTTGTGAGGTCAGCAATATTGTGTTGCTTTGGTAACTGTCGCACACACCGGTCGATTTCGTCCCACACATGTTCGATTGGATTTAAATCCGGACTACATGGCGGCCACTCCATTGTTCGAATGTTGCTGCCCTGAAGTAGCTGACGGATAGTTCTTGCAGTATGGCAAGGTGCATTGTCTTGCATGAATGTCATCCCACGGTTAGCGCGAATATTGGGAATAAGCGTTGGTCGAGGTATTTGTTGCTGGTATTGGTCTGCGTTCAGGTTTCCTCTAACAATCACCATATCAGTTTAAATGTGCAATCTAATATCGTACCAAACCATCACTGACCCTCCTTCAAAATGAGATCTTTCGTTGACGCAATTATCCCAATATCGTTCCCCAAGTCGTCGATAAATTCGCTCTCTGCCGTCGGACTTCTGAAGATTAAATCTGGACTCATCTGTAAAGGCGACAGTTGCCCAGTTGCCCAGTCTGCTCTGGTAAACTTCAAATTCCTTCTGGCCCACTGAAGCCGAATTTGCCGGTGTCTTCCAGTCAATACTAATCCCTCAAAAGGTCTTCTCGTTCTCAATCCCATGATCCGTAGTCGATTTCGTACTGTTTGGTCACTCACGTTTCTATTATGGACGCCTATTAAACGTCTGGCAGTATCTGTCGCTGTTATTCTTCTATTAAGAAGGTGTGTTACAAGGATGTAACGATCTTGACGCTGCGTTGTCACACGTCTTTTTGGCCTTCAGTGAAGGTCATCAACAATTCCGGTGCGATTGTATTTGAGCCAAAGGTTGTGAATTGTTGAAAAACTTCTGTTGACTGTTCTGGCTACCTATAAATATAAAACAACTCATTCTTGTGACTTTTTCAGAAATAATGATCATGTACGAACGAACAAACAAAGTGATGGAAGGACGGACGGACAGACAAGTAAACTTATGAATAAACTAACCTGCCGGAAGGATGAGGAATATTATAATACACAATACTGGACTTGAAAAAGAGAAAATAAAACGTTGAAAATCGATTAAATAAATTAATAAAAATGAACAAATTACGCAATGTCCTTTACCTGCCGAATCGAAGTACCAGCAATAATCATACCGACGACCCGTCCGCGCTCTTCCGTTGTCATCCGACGCATTTTTTATTTATTTTTTAGTAAGTTTTTGTTTGGGATTGAAACGATAAACAATTCCGAGAACACAAACACATGTTCAAATATTACCTCGTGCAGCACGGGAGAATAATGCGATTTCGAGCCAAAATAAGCCACGAGACCGGAAGTGCAGATTTTGAAGTTACAAAGTGTATTGATTGTTTTGTTTGCTGCTCATATTTATTTGTATGAAATATCAACTCAAAATATACAATATTTGATATAATATTCCAAATAATAAAATGACCGGTTAGCAATTTTGACAAGTGTACATGTAAAACGACACTTCTGTGCTATTCAACGACTACATTCATGTATATGTAACTTTTGTACTGCCATACACCTTATATTGTTTTTGTATATATGTATTAAAAGAAATAATATATTGATAATATAAAAAAAAAGATCTATATATGTTGAGTCTGTATTAAAAAAAAAGTACCGACTGATCAGTAGATTTGCTTGGTAAGTTTTGCATCCTTATCATATACGATTTGTTTTTTTAACACAAATTTCTTCAGATAATAAAAAAACAATTGTCATATAATAAAACGATTATGGACTGTTCAGGTGGTGTACATGATGTCGATATGCCCCAGAAAAATCCATATCGACCTCGGCTGTCGATTCGGTTGACATTTCGCCGAGATCGATATTGATTTTTCTGGAGCATATCGACATCATGCACACCACCTGAACAGTCCATAATTGTATATTAGGGAACACCTCCAAGTTTGCTTCACCTAGTACGAAGTGTTCATAGTGAGTTATGATGATCATAGGACAAGTTCGATAACTAGCTTATTCAGGCAATAACTGGCGCTTGGAATATATTACTGAGCCACTTATGCATATGCACCACCGCGTAATGGTACACGTACAATGGCCGTATTTACATTACATACGTTTCTCCATCTAGTTGTTTATTAACTACATTCGATAATGTAAAAATCCGCGGTTCACTGATAGAGATAATAGGGGACGGCAAGGTTAAACGGATGAATAGAACGGCATTTACATCTAACGGCTACAAAATGCATAAACAGGAGACCATAGTATAGAGAAGCACGGTAGATCAGTTGTAACATGCAAGAACTAAACCATGTTTAAGAATAACTGGTCATGTGTTCGAGACCAATTGGCGGCAAAATAGTTTTTTTACATACGTTCATTCACTTATTTCTTATCCTTTTCTTCTATATTTTTGGGTTAAGCCATAGCATAGTTATATTAAAAATACTAAATTCTATAATGAATGAATTTAAATATTACATTAAAAAAAACACCTTCATAACATGTCTAATAATAGTGTTTCTCGTTTAAAAAAAACAAGTAAGAAACGGTTTTACTACTCACGTGCTAAATTTATTTCGTTTGCTTATAAAAAAACCGGTTAATATAAAATGTATTTGAACGGTTAACAAGGTATATTATATATAAATGAATATATGGGATGATACAAGCAGGTCTACATCGACTACTATATAAAACTAGTACTGGCTGTTTATAGAGCGTGTTTCGTACCAGATAATACAAACATGTGTCAAAAGGAATGACCTACTCACGGATGTTAATCGCAGTATCTATAAGCATATCCTTTATTTAATGAATAGAATTATCGTTAAGGCCTGTATTTGACAATATAATTATGACACACCAGGAAAATATGGCCACTTGTTGAAGATGGCTATACTACATTTGTATATCACAGTTAAAACCTGCGTTTGGAAACCAATGACATATGGCCACTTTATAAAGGTAGTTATACAAAATCTACATATCACAGTTAAACCAGTCCTGTATTTGAGAACCCCGGACAAACTTGACACATATGGCCGCTTTATGAAGGTGGTTTATATACAAGATATACATATCGCAGTTCAACCTTCATTTGACAACTAATGACAATAGTAAGTGTATTCACTCTATGGAGACCGTTATGCTAAATAAACGCATCACTGTATATACACGAACAACAATGTATGGCATATTAAACACACATCAGTATCTCAGGCCTATACATTATTGTTAGTCATTATCTTTCTTTTTATATTTCAATATTTTATTTCTTTCAATACATGTATGCAAAAAACAATATATGTTTTATTTACATATACATGAATGTAATTATTGAATAACACAAAACAGTATTATTACAGTGTCATTTTACATACATGTATGACGAGAAATAAGTTGCATTTAGTAGCAGAGGCTAGAAAGTAACGGAAATTATGTAAGGAAAAGAGAGAGAGAGAGCGCGCGCGAGAGAGAGCGCGCATTTATAACCGAATACTGTCAATTTTCTGTATCTAATCGTAAACGTTCCCATGTTTTTGAGAGATATTCCAATTTGTCTTTTGAACTGGCTATAATACGCTCTATATGTTCAATTTTTTGTATATATGTGATGAATGATGTAAAACTAGGAATCGTTTTCCCATACTTATTCTTGAAAATAAAATACTTTGCAATTATTAAAACACAATTTAAAATATCTGAAAAAGATTTATCTTGAATAATACCGAATGAGATCATTTGGAAAGTCAATGCAAAAGGAATATTTTTGCTGTTATTCATTATCTTAACACAACCAATATAGTAGCTATCAATTTAATGTGTGTTAAAGATGGAAACATTTACAATCTGAAATAATTTAAAAGTACTAACAGTAATCACTCACCAGAATCTGGATCAACTGGTGCTATCGTCCTCTTCTTCTACTTCAATCTACGTGTCTTTCCATGAAATGGAAAATCCCATGACGTCATAACTAAGTTTTTCCGGTATAAGATAAATTACATGGAAAACGAAAGCGTTACTCATAATTGACAAAGTTCGGATACTGTAGCAGCATTTCTCGATCTTCATCTCTCGATTTCAAATGATTGTATTCATACTAAAATCTATGATAAGAGAGATGATTTCAATTTTAACATCGTTAACTATCCACACCTGGATGGAGATGTACCTCGTGCTAACTCATATGTGGTGTATATCTCCAAGCTCATTCGATTTGCTAGAGCGTGTAATGATGTTATAGACTTCAATGATCGTAATCAAGTTATTACAAGTAAACTTCTTCAGCAGGGTTTTCGTTATCACAAACTACGTAGATCTTTCTCTAAATTCTACCGCCGCAACGAGGACCTGCTGGAAAAGTACAACACCAACCTTAAAACACTTCTGCGACTAGGCATATCACAACCCTCATTTTATGGAGATGTGGTCTATAAACTTCGAAAGTTAAAGGGGTCTGACGGGTTGCCTGACCGCTTTACAAATTTAATCAGGAAGTTCGTCAGAAAAGGATATAACCCCTTGGTTTAACAGTGCACTGCATGTTTAGTGATTGACCCCTCATACAGTCAGTCATTACGCTTCACTTTTCACTTGTGCGATGACTGGGCTACCTCTTGGGACTCTATGATTGTACCTACTGAAACCCCAACTAAGGGAGGTGGGTGCATGAGCTTTCGTCCCTCGGGTTTTCTGCTCGTACCCTAGATTGGTCTTCACTTTAGCTGCAACTACTATGGTTGTTCAGTACGATTCTGGATACATCCTGCAATGTTTATTATTTTGTATGTATATCTTTAGTTGGTTTCTCTGGATGTGGACTTTATTGTTAGAGATTTCCTTTTGATGGGATTTAGTTTTGTTTACACTGTCTTGTATATTTGGGCGCTGAAGACAGGATAATAGCGAGGATTGTGCGCATATAAAATCGAGTCAAGCTAACCAGTATTACCTACTGACCGTTCCAAGTCGGTAACCCTGTCTTAACCACCCTTTCTGTTGTTTTTTGTCTCTTTCTTTGTAGTTTCAAGTCCTTGTTTGCATTACAGTGCGGACCTACGATGCCATTGCGTTCGGACGCTGAGGTTTCTATAGGACCTTATATATCATAGACTGCACTACCAAGCATCGAGCGATAACGGATTGTTTGTTTAGGACCGTAATTGCGAACCTTATATACAGCACATTTAAATGTATTTATCTTTGTTGTACTAGAGGGTTAACAGTTTATATTTGTGCTGTTATAAATATGTGGATGTGAAAATTTCGCCATTCAAAGTCTTTGTTTTGTAAATGTCATTACGGTTTCCCCACACTCGCGCCCTCTGAGGTGAGGTCAACTATTTAACAAGAATGGTTTAATTCTGAATGGTGGTTTGACAATCATTTTTCATTGTTTGATAGTGAAGGGAGCAGTCGGGTTAATGTTGAAATGATGGGTTTTTAATCTACATGGCAGGTTTATTACCAATATTTTAATTAGCCCAAGTTGTATTTTGAGGGATTACAAGCAGTGCATATTCTCGGAAGAAGGCTCTTTAGCCAAGAAACAGTCAATAGATGTCTATTTTCAAAAAAATGAATTTTGTTGTATTGACTTGAGATAACAATGCAAATGACAATTCCTATATGTTTTAAGTGTTATTATTTATCCCGAAATAACTTCGATCATATAAAATTTAGTATGAACTATATAGGAATAAATAGGTGATAAATATTTTATTTTCGTTTGAGAGTAGCAAATTAGAAACATATTTATACCGAACATGCATTTGTTTTTAATATTAAATTTACGTAAGATTTCTATTTTTAATTTATTGTTCTTTTTATCACAGACTTGGTGATCACGCGATCAAAGCAAACATTAGACACGGGCGATAATTACCAGATATATGGTATTTGTTGTTTGTTTTTTTTGCGTTTCATTTCAGTTAAATATATGGGTTGCTATGTTGTGTAGGACTATCTTGATTTTCTGTGACTTTATCTTGGTTACAACAATAACAAATATGAAAAACAAAACAATCATACAATCATCACATGTGTCAACGGTACCATTGCTATAACTTATGAGACTACCGTTTCCGGTACATATTTACATATATAGATATGTAAGTGCTTTCTAAATACACAAAATATGTAACAACAATAACCCCCTTAGTAAATTCAGCAGAGATGATGTTGTTTTGAACTCGAGAGTTAATCTGACAACTAAAAGGACATTACTCCAGAATGGTTGCGCGACTACGTTTTGAATTATTGAACCTAGTACATCCAGTATAAAATGCACAACACAATGCAGATTACATAGACATATATAGGAAAAAATTAAAAAATCTTCGTCTCTGAAACTACAAGAACCAGAGATTTAATATTTTGCATTTACTATAAGATTATGGTCCTTTACCAAGTTTGTTCAAATAGTGACCCTGGGGTCACATTTGGCCCAACCCCAGGGGTCACATGTTTTACATAGACTTGTATAGGGAAAAACTTCAAAACATCTTCTTCTCTGAAACTGCAAGAGTCAGATGTTTAATATTTTGCATTTGCTATAAGCTTATGGTACTTTACCAAGTTTGTTTAAATGGTGACCTTATATAGGGGGAAACATCTTCTTCTCTGAAACTACAAGAGCCCAGAGGTTAAATATTTTGCATTTACTATAAGATTATGGTCCTGTACCGAGTTTATTCAAATGGTGACCCTGGGGTCACATTTGGCCCCGCCCAGGGGGTCACAGTTTTACATAGGCTTGTATAGGGAAAAACTTAAACAACTTCTCTGGAGCTGCAAGAGCCAGAGGTTTAATATTTTGCATTTACTATAAGATTATTGTTCTTTACCAAGTTTGTTCAAATGGTAACACTGGGGTTACATTTGGCCCCGCCCGAGGTCACAGTTTTACATAGGCTTGTATAGGGAAAAACTTTAAACAAATCTGTGAACTGGAACTCCAAGAGCTGGAGGTTTAGTGTTTTGCATTATCGTGTTGTTCCAATCGGTGCTGCAGTAGATGAATCAGAAATTTATTCCGATGTTTACGCCGAATTACAACAAAAGTTTGTGCTTTTTTATATAATTTCTCGTTTTGCATTTTAAAATATACCTTGACAACTCCAGTTTTTGGCATAAGAACAGCATATAGACATTATAATATGAAACATGCGTATGGATAGCGAAATGTTGCAGAGTTGAATTGGATTTTATAGTCGCGTTAATAGCTAGGGCCATATGGCGACTTTCCAACTTATATTGGTGCAGGAAAACCCTCGGTGTCACTCCGGGCAATTTTCGTGCACGGACGGGCACCTGGATAAAACCACCGACGTTCCGCAAGCCAGCTGGATAGCTGCCTCACATAAAGATTCCTAGGCCCAGGAGAGATCGAACCCACATCGGTGAGGGGCATGTGATTTCACGTCAGAGACTCTAATCCTTCAGCCACGGAAGACCCGTGATGAATTTGACATTACGTCGCCAACAAAAGTTTATATGGGTGAACGGTAATTAAAGTTCTCCGGCCATATTTTGCTTCATGAACATGTTATATTTATTCAAATCGAAATCAATACACAACAATAGATATTTACAATTCACACTGCAATATCTGTGAAAAGCGAGAATTAGATTATATTTGATGACGTAAAAAACTTTGAACG
Organism: Cyrtodaria siliqua; assembly: GCA_037043455.1. Classification (NCBI taxonomy): domain Eukaryota; kingdom Metazoa; phylum Mollusca; class Bivalvia; order Adapedonta; family Hiatellidae; genus Cyrtodaria; species Cyrtodaria siliqua. The sequence goes on from JAWPHD010006327.1 coordinate 21,215, forward strand.
GGTAAATTAATCCACAGGTAAATGTATTTATCAGTTATCTGGCAATAGTTGTGCAGCTATACAATTCAGATCCCCGTGCAGTCACGCAGTGGTAAAAGTAGTTTCTACGTCATGCAAATAATACTTATTTTTTGCATACAACTAAGTAGCGGTTATCAATACATATTTCTCTCCGAGACGATCAAGAAATGTTCATATGATGTAAGAATTAATTTTTTTAATTAATAATACTACAAAAAGGGTGGCTATTCATCTTTAACATTCCAAACCCATCTGTATTAAGAAACTATAATCTTAGTTGACTTTTGCTTTTCTGTCATAGAAGTACAAGCGACATTAACAATTGTATTCTGTTTCAGAACAATGTCTTGGACACATTTTGGTTTTATGGTGTTCTTAAAACTACTATAGCTGTATATATGTAACAAAATGAGTGCATATGTAGAGAGATTTTAGCCGTGTTTGTCGGGGTCTCATTTTCCCTGATTTTGAATAGGAATTTTGATGGATATTTGCCAATCGCATCACTTTTAATCGATGCGTATATTTAATAAATGATAATTTACTAGTTTCATTCTATTGATAAAGAATAAGTTGTTTTTTTGGGCTTTTATTTCATCAAAATTCATCAAGTATTAAGACAGATATGATTTTACAGGCTGTGTATTATGTTTCAATTTGCCAGTATTACCAGTGAGTGCCTAACTAATATATATATTGCTTATATAATATACAGTTCAAAACGACGTCACTACGTGCAGTCCGAGAAATTCGAAGAACATGACATTTGTATGGATGATGCGTTCAGTCAGGTACCCGTGTGGAAATGGATAAATGGGTGTCGAAATCATAAGAATTGACACAGGATCGCAAGCCATTCTCCATAGTAGTAGTGACTGTTGTATATTGTGCTATGCTATGCGCATGCCCAGATCTTACATGAATCTTTATACTGGCACTGTCTAGGCAGTTGTTAATGAATGGTTAAACTAGTAACACGTATTTGTGTCTATTGATTATATCCCACGCTTAGTGGATATCTCATTTGAGATACAACTCGAAAATATAACATGGTGACAGAAGTGGTTTAGATCTGCAAATTTGGAATTTAACCAATTAACTAAGCTACATTAAGTGATTAAATTGTGTTATTAAGTTGTTCTAGACAGAAAAATAAATAACTATGGATCTTAACCAGAACGCACCCAAAATGAATTGGGAGTCTAAGGATTTAAACAATACATTCAAGAAATTCCGGGACCATGCGGAATTCATGTTCAAAGGCCACTAGCTTCGAAGACGGAAGAAGTACATTGTAATTATTTAATGTTGTGGACAGGAGAAACGGGACGTCAAATTTATTCAACTTGGACACTTTCGGCAGACGAAAAGAAGGAACTAAAAAACTATTACGAACAATTTGAGGAATACTGTAAGCCGAAAAGCAACATTATCTACAACCGGTATCTTTTCAAAACGCGAATACATAAGGAGGAGGAACCGTTTGAACAATTCGTTACGGAATTAAAAACGCTTATCAAAGACTGTGACTACCCTAATGACATCCAACCCGAATTAATGAAGGATCACATCGTGTTCGGTGTGCAGTCAGGAAAAATCCGTGAAAAACTTATTATGGAAGATTCAACTTTTACACTAGAAAGGTGTATAGACGTCGCGCACACTTACGAGTTGGGACAGTCACAGGCGCAGGCCATAGGACACGCGCCGCAGCAAGTTGTAGATGCTATCAAACGGCGTGGACGTAGTCACCCACGGCCGAGGGGACGGGGACGGAGCGTTACGTCACACCTGGACAGGAGAACAGACACCGACCAGCAACAAGGGACCAAAGAGCCGACGAAATGTGGGAACTGTGGGAACAGAAAGCACTTCAGTAATGCAGCCTGCCCAGCAAGGGGACAAAAATGTCACAAATGTTTAAAAATGAACCATTTTTCCAAAGTCTGCAAGCCAGTGCACAAGATTAACGAGGATTATTACCATTCGGGCAATGACAGTGAAAATGAAACCAATGATGAATTCTACGTATACACGGTAAATTCATTTCCTTCTAAGCCTGATCAAGTCTTTGTTAAACTTAAAATTGGTACTGTAAAACATTCGTCCGAGATTGATAGCAAGATTGACACAGGTTCGCAAATAAATTGCATTCCACATCGCATTTTCAAAATGTTAAGCATCAAACACCCCTTGGTTGCCTCCGATGCCAAATTAACATCATACACAGGTGACCGCTTGACTGTGCTTGGAAAAGTACAGCTGAACTGTTCATACAGGGATAGGTCAATTGAAACTAAATTCTATGTAGTAGAGGGTTCTGCACCCACTCTCTTGAGTCTCAAATCATCCTTAGATTTAGATCTGATACAGCTCACTCACTCAATTGATAAGACCGATTCCCATCCGACTGACCCTGGCCTAGATATCGCTAATTGCGACTACCCATGGGTATTCGGTCGTCCCAGGACATCTTTCAGACATCTTTCAGAGACAGATTGACGAAATATTCGAGGGCTTACAGGGCGTGAGCTCAATAGTGGACGATTTAATTGTGTTTGGACGCACACTTTCGGAGCATGACCAAAATCTCCGAAACGTCCTAGACAAGGCCAAAGAAACCGGATTAATGTTTAATCCAGATAAATGTCAAATAGGATTGACGGAGGTCAAGTACTTTGGTCACGTGATCAGTGTTGACGGACTAAAACCGATTCCTGAGAAAATTAGCGCAATTCTCGACATGAAAACACCAAGTTACCGGGCGGAACGGGAAATGTGGCTAGGCATGATAACGTATTTGACTAAATTCGCGCCAAGCCTTGCCAAAATAACAGGCCCTATGCGAGCTCTGTTACGCAAGAATATTGAGTTTCGCTGGGACTGCGAACAGACAAACGCCTCCCACAAGGTCAAAACGGTCATTACCCAAGCTCCTGTGCTGAGTTATTATCACCCAAAAATGGTTGTACGTCTCCAAGTGGACGCCAGCTCGAAAGGTTTGGGAATTTGCTGTTTACAAGACGGCAAACCAATAGACATTGACGTCGACAGAAATTGGGTATGCACAAATATAGAAAGAAATGCTTGTCATTTTGTTTGGTTGCACAGCTTTAAACATTACATTTATGGACGGCACACAGTTGTTGAATCGGACTGTAAATCGATTGAGTCAATCATGAAAAAGTCCCTGTGTATTGCCCCACCTAGACTGCAAAGAATGCTTCTCCAGTTACAAAATTATGACATTGAAGTTCATTGCAGAGGTCAAACTATTCCTCTTGGAGGTGCTCTTAGCAGGAATTACGTAACCGACATGTACCCAGGCTTGATTGAAGGACTGGACACACATGTACATACTGTTCTTTACCTATCAGTGACAATAAAATCAAACAAATCAAAGAAGCAAAACTCAATGACAATCAAATGCAAACACTGAAATATGACATTTTGAAAGGTAGGCCTGACAATAGGCAAGACCGCCAAATACAATCTTAGAAATTTGGAATCACAGAGACGAGTTTTTTTGTGAAAATGACATAATAATCAAAGGACAGAAAATGGTCGTTCTAAACTCTATGCGACAGGAAATTATTGTTGCAGTTCACATTGGTCATTTTGGTATTGAGAAAACAACAGGACGTGCAAGAGAAACATGTTCTGGCCCTGAATGACTAAACAAATATTCGACCACGTGCTTGGCTGCTCGATTTGCTACAAGCACAGACTGTTTTGTCATAGAACCATTACACCACCATGATGTGCCCCAAAGACCTTGGCAAATCTTATCATGTGATCTGTTTACATGGGATGGTCAGGAGTTCATGGTTCTAGTAGACGCCTACAGCAGGTACTTTGAAATCGACCTGCTACCCAACACGAAAAGTATTTCGATCATCAGGACATTTAAAGTAATCTGAGTAGATTCGGTATTTGCGAGAAGTTGAAAACCGACAATGCTGCCTACTTCACAAGTGACCAATTTCAGAGATTTCTCAAAGACTGGAACATTAAACATGAAGCTTCTAGCCCAACACATGCAAGCTGAAATGGTCTCAGTGAAATATATGTCAAAATTGCAAAACGCATTCTGCAAAAAGCAAAATATGATAATAAAGATCCGTATTTGCCATTATTAGAGTATAGGAACACTCCACTCACATGTGGATGGTCACCCGCACAACTGTGGGTAGTCGATTAAGGTCAATTCTCCCATCTAACAACACACAAAAAAGGATAAAAATATCGGACAGGGAAAGCAGCATTCAAGGAAGACAGTCAACCACAAAACACAAAAACAAACACGCAAACAGACAAACGAAAAGACAAAAGTAATAAAAAAAACACACGACATCACAAACACGAAAGGGTTGACAATAGGGCTACCGCCTTGGAACGGTCAGTGGCAAAGTAGGCCACTGGGGGTTTAAACCGGTTCTAGGGTGCACCAAAACTCACACTTACCCTACTTCATCCCATCAAAACAGGACAGTGTAAATAAAGAAATCCCCGCCATGATCTAAACTCTAACCAACAAGGCAGCATCAATAGGCAATATAAGTAAAACACAAATATGCTCGTGTAAATATAATACAAAAAAACAATAGCCTAGAAAGCCACAATGAAGGTACTCAATGACTTGGCAGAAGGCAGAGCAGTAAGAGAATACACCATTAAGGGCACGACAAGAAAGAACATGGACAAACATCAAACGCCATCGTCCCAATGGGCTTTTGGTAGGCGTCATCATAGGGTCCACAGCCTGTCCGGTCATCGTACAATTAAAGAGGGAAGCATAGTGGCAAACTGTAAAAGAGTCCACCACCAAGCATGCAGTACGTTGCAAAATGATAGGGTCATAACCTCTTTTGATAAACTTTTTAACAAGTTTAACAAAGATAGTATGAAAGTGATCATGACCAAGAATCTTACGAAGTTTATAAATCACATCACCATAGAAGTCAGGTTGTGATAGTCCTTGTCGCAGAAGAGTCCTTAAATTACATATTTGGAAAGAAGATCAGGGTTACGATAATAAAATTTTGCAAAGGTTTTACGAAGTTTATGGTAACGGTAACCCTGATTGAGTAACTTTTTAGTTATACAAAGATTACGAATATTAAAGTCCTCAACTGGAGTACAAGCTCTAGAAAAACGAATAAGTTGAGACAGATACACCCCATAAGAAGTTGCTCGGGGAACATCCCCATCCAAGTGGGGATAATTACCAATGTCAAAATTAAAATCATCTCTCTTGTCATAGATTTTGCTAATTATTTTACCATTTTCAATCGAGAGATCTAAATCAAGAAAAGATGCGTTATTATCAGATATATTTTCTTTATTAAGCCGAAGTTCTTTAGGATAAATATTATGAACCATAGTTGGAAAGAAAGGGTTGTCAATGTTCATTATGTAATCCAGATACCGAGAGGTGTCATTAAAAGCTTCAGTAACATCTGCCTGGGTATCTGGTGAAAGACTCGACATGAAATCCCTTTCATAGCAAAATAAAAACAAATCTGCGACAAGTGGTGCACAGTTCGTACCCATAGGGATACCAACAATTTGTCTATAAACGATGGTACCATACCTGACGAAAATATTATTATCTATTACAACTTTCACCACAGACAGTCACCCAAAACTGCTAGAAAAAAAAGAAAGAACTGCAAGTTAAATCAAAACAGCACTATAACAGAACTGCACGCACATTAACACCACTCAAAACAGGAGACCCAGTACGTGTCCAAAAACAGGAACAGAAACACTGGGAACCAGCCAAGGTTATTTCTCAACATAACGAACACTCATTCATTCTACAAACCCCGAATGGATCATTTTATAGGTGAAATAGGCGATTCATAAACAAAACGAACGAGAACCAAATCACTGACCGACATTTACCTGATCATATTGAATTGCCTCGTCCAATACAATCACAGCATCCAAGCATAAGTCCCCCTGCGGAACCCCAAACTGTTGCAATCAGTTCTCAAGAATCGGTACCTGACATTCAAAATTCTTGTACTACGAGATCAGGTCGTGAGGTCAAGCCGAATAAACTGTACTCCGGAAATGAATGGACAAGGTGAACAACAGTACTATTAACACCGTGTGAAAATATTGACTGACCAGTGAAGCTATGTATAAATAGCGTAGTATAGATCATTATCTCATTAGTGAACCATAGAACTGTTCTCAGCAACAATGCTTCTAATAGCCTTGAACATTGCTTATAAAAACTATAAATCAATAAAATGTTTACACTCTATCGGAATTTCAAATAAATGTAAAGTTTACTAATTGCCTTAATGTTATAGAAATTTCATTCTTACATTATTATTATCATTTCTTTCAAAACAAAGGGGATGTTTTATATTGTGCTATGCTCTGCGCATGCCCAGATCTTACATGTATCTTTATAGTGGCACTGTCGAGGCAGTTGCTAATAAACTAGTAACACGTATTTGTGTCTACTGATTATACCCCACGCTTAGTGGATATCTCATTTGAGATACAACTCGAAAATATAACAGTTACCATTAACAGTAATGGCAGAGCCGTATACGCTAGGAGCATAGGTAGAGCGTGTAGGGCGTATTGTCGGGAGCGTGGTCTATGAGGTCGTAGGTAGGGAACGCCGTCATAGGACGCGTGAACTACGTCATTCGCTATTTGGGCGACAGACCGGACGGTAGCCAAGGAGACGCTAGGCAAGAGTTCCTAGTTACGCAGATTGCTACGCAGGTAACGTCACCGGATGTGGAATACCGGGACTTGTGAATCGTCGGAAAGGGATCGTGCGTGTGGGCGTCGCGTGGGAAGTACATCACCGGAAGTATGTATGGTTCCAGGACGAATAGCAACCGCTAAGGAGGGTGATAAAACGTGGAAGTGAATTCGCGAAAGTAAAGTAGCAGTGCCGGACACTGAACTGTACCGGAAGGACTCAGCTAGATATTGCTTTGAGATATAAAATAGCTGTGATATAGCATACCTATATCATAAATACAGATATTCATTCTGATTAAACTTGAACTGAAGTGTATAGAGATTCCATCTAACGTGTAGTGAAATTCATTTTAAAATGCTTGAAAAGTTGATATTTCTACTTTGTCATTTATATTCATTTGTATATATATTCATATTTTTTGTAAATTTCTTGATTCTCCCTTGGTAAGTTGTCACCACTTGGTCCCTCTTGTTACAATATAAGCTTGAAGTTGGTAGTAAATCAAGCGTAAAACCCACTCCCATTTGCTTTAGATACACACCCATTAGTCTCATAAACAGCTAAACTAGCTTTAAGTTGTTGTTCTTATCTTTAATGCATTTTGTGCAGATCAGAACCACGAACTGTTGGCGTACAGGGCACTATAAGTCATTCTACAAGTAGCCAAGACAACAGTGATGCGTCCAAACAACACAGCGGTCTTGGTACCCAATCAGCTCCAGATAAGAGCATTGGTGATGACTAGCGAGGCTGATGGAGAATAATTTAATATCCTCCGTTATACGATCAATGACGTATCTCTAATTCTTGAAAAAATAAAAGCTCGATAAATACATCGAGGTTTTCAAAGAAAATGACATTGACGGGGAGATACTGACCAGTTTGTCAGTTGATGACTTGGTGAATGAACTCAGTATGAAGAAACTGGAAGCCATAAAAGTCGACAAATATGTACGTACAGGACATGTCCCAAAGTAGATAATATTGTCTGAACGCAATATGACAATTAGAGTAGAGAACACAATTCATCGCGCGGGACATGTCCCAAAGTAGAGAATATTAAGGAACATAATTCCACGCGCGGGAAATGTTCCAAAGTAGACAGTATTGTTTAAACACTACGTGATACAGTTGAACACATGTCTACCCGCGGGACACAGTCCAAAGTAGACTTGAACAGACTCAATAAAACCGAGTCTGCTGCTTTATTCTCTTAATTGTGTTTGTTGCTCTCAAAGAATCACCTTTATCAGTATTTATTGTTAATTGAACTGCATGTGAAGGGAACACATGTCTACGCACGGGACACTGTCCAAAAAAGACATGTTTATGGAACTGCATGTGAAGACGTTTAAAGACGTTTAAAGTAACAATAGTCGACAAATGTCATTGGATGTATATGATCCTAATGTAAAAGTAAACACCAATGTGCTTGCATGTGGGGTGTCTCGTCGAGCCTGAATGCAGAACATTAAAAATAATATTACATAGTCTTTAATTAGTGTTTTTTATCTTATTGAACTAACAATAGACAACACATTTAGCAATATATATACATCTTTAAAAATCCACCCTCATCACACACACACGCACATCCAGAAAATTGAATAGTTAAAGACGCAGCATATGTATTGTCAACCTTAACGGAGATGATATAAAATGTGTGTCAGGTATTAGGGGTATATGTGAATGGCTAATCTGGTCAGGGTTTTAAGACATATGTGAACGGTTAATCAGGACAGGGTTTTAAGGCATATGTGAATGGTTAATCAGGACAAGGTTTTAAGGCACATGGGAATGGTTAATCAGGACAGAGTTTTAAGGCATATGTGAATGGTTAATCAGGACAGGGTTTAAGGCGTATGTGAATGATTAATCAGGACAGGGTTTTAAGGCATACGTGAATGGTTAATCAGGACAGGGTTTTTAAGACTAAAACATTTGAATATAAGTCTAACGAATTGTGTTAGGTTCAAATCATTTATAGACATATTAATAAAAAATAATAAAAATTAAACAAGTTTTTAATTAAATCTGATCTTAACTTTTGTGTAATTCAGTAATTAAACCTATGTAAACTAAACTAGATTAAGATATGTGTAGGTTTAATTCACTGAGTTAATTTGCCGTAGCTTTGACGAGTGCATTAGATATTATAATTACTATAACTTCAACACCAACAGGTTCAAGCCCGGATTATTTTCTTTAATCACCACTCCCAATAGAAAATCAATAACAAAATGATAAATAAATTATTTAATTGTACTATAAAAATGAGGAAAACATTGGATGATAATATATCAATGAATGTGTTATGGTATAATGAGGGAAAACATTGGATGACAATCTATCAATGCATGTGTTATAATATAATGGGGGAAACATTGGATGATAATCTATCAAGGAATGTGTTATAATAGCCATTATTATAATAATAATATGTTATGGTATATCGAGGGAAGTCATTGTATGATAATCTATCAAGGAATGTGTTATGGTATAATGATGGAGAACATTGGATGATAATCTATCAATGAATGTGTTATAATAACAATTATTATAATAATAATAATAATGTGTTATGGTATAATGGGGGAAACATTGGATGATAATCTATCAAGGAAAGTGTTATGGTATAATGATGAAAAATATTTGATGATAATCTATCAATGAATGTGTTATAATAACAATTATTATAATAATAATAATGTGTTATGGTATAATGGGGGAAACATTGGATGATAATCTATCAAGGAATGTGTTAAAATATAATGGGGGAAACATTGGATGATAATCTATCAATGAATGTGTTATGGTATAATGATGGAAAACATTGGATGATAATCTATCAATGAATGTGTTATGTTTTAATGAGGGAAATCATTGGAGGATAATCTATCAATGAATGTGTTACAATATAATGGGTGAAACATTGGATGATAATCTATCAAGGAATGTGTTATGGTATAATGATGAAAAACATTGGATGAAAACCTATCAATGAATGTGTTATGGTATAATGATGGAAAACATTGGATGATAATCTATCAATGAATGTGTTATGTTTTAATGAGGTAAATCTTTGGAGGATAATCTATCAATGAATGTGTTACAATATAATGGGTGAAACATTGGATGATAATCTATCTAGGAATGTGTTATGGTATAATGATGAAAAACATTGGATGAAAATCTATCAATGAATGTGTTATGTTTTAATGAGGGAAATCATTGGAGGATAATCTATCAACAAATGTGTTACAATATAATGGGGGAAACATTGGATGATAATCTATCAATGAATGTGTTATGGCATAATATCCTTATTCATAAAAGACTATGATTACCTAAGGATAGCCTTCTTTGGAGAAATTCCAATAATGACAGGGTTCGGGAGGTAGTGAAACACAATTCCAGAAGATTCATCAAATTGAATAGGATCTCCATTGTCCATGAACAATAAAAACGTCTTCTTATCTCTCAGTGTATTAATCTTCGGTGTTTCACACTGAATAATATATGAGTCCCTGTAACACGTTAAAAGTACGAGGGTGTTAATGCATGCCTGACCACCCATCTCGAGTAATCAGTATCATCAGCATCATGTATAATAACCGAATCTTAGGATGTATTTGCAGTTCGATAATACAGATAAACCAGATTCATTATATCATGTCCTAAAGTGGGTGGTTGAACATTATAGGCCATAATGGTTAGCATTACAAGTATATGATTGAGTATTCAACATGAAATAAAATAGCATAGCCTTCTGGTATTACATCTGTATTGACACACAAAGCACTTCCTATAAGAAACCGTACAATTTGGTTTCCTATACCAAGGTTTTCTCCGCTCACAGTTATCTTTGTACCACCGGCAACAGGTCCATAAGTGAAGGAACTACTGGTAATGTTTGGAGTCTGGATATACATTTTAATATATTGGCACACAAGCAATGTTTTACGCAACCATAAAATGGTTGTTTATACTACAGGATGTTTTAATACCATCGATGTTAGTAAGAAAATGTCATATAGTTTAGTATATAATATTTATCTCGAAATGTCGGATTTGCCTATTAATTCCATCGAACGATCAATTATAACATGTATTACAAATGTCCAGTTTTAAGAAGCTGTTCTAAATCGTAACATTATTTCCATTTTCAATGTCAATTAGACTGTTTAACGAAAGTCAACAACCTTGATTGTAACTCTGTCAGTTGGTCGCTTTTAGCCAGTGGCCAGTAGAGTTTATGTCATGGTATGTTGTACGTCGTCCGTCCGTCGGTTCGTCATTCCGTTAGATATCACCTGAATGTTTCATCCGATATTTACCAATCTTGGTCAGTCTCCTAATATCCATTAGAACTCGGTCAAGTTCGATAACCACCCATATCGTATAATAAAAGCCATAGTTCCTGCCATTGATTTAATATAAAAAAAATCCATATTTTGCCTTGTGGACTCTAGCCTCTTCAGTGTGAGACCGATATTGTTTGGTATGTGGTTTTACGTAGGTTTCAACAACTTTTCAGTGTTTTCTTGTAACAGTGACTTCAATGGTAATTTTATAGTGCTGCCGCATAGACACATGTAGTGATAACACACCTAGACACATTATACTGGACCGACCAGTCCAATAACTACCATTTTATATGCTGCCTCAATGGAATACCACGCCACAGACACATGCCATGCTACTACACCTAGTCACATTATACTGGACCGACCAGTCCTAGAACTACCATTTTGTATATGCTGAACGCCCAGCAATGAAGCTACTAGTACAAGTAAAGGTATTTGGTATGCCTCGGTTGGTGATCGAATACACACGACCTCCCGCATGCGACGCTCTACAACTAGGCCACCATTAAAAATGGCCACCAAGATGAAAAAAGTTTAAATTATTGTAACTACACCAATTGTACTAACTGAATATTGTAGTTTTTGGCTATTCGAGAATCATATATATAAGTACGGTTCATGGTAAGGGTTAGGGTTTAACAACACAACTACTAACTGAAATGACGTCATGTTTTGTTACAAATGACTATCGAATGAGTTCCGTCTGTGGGAAGAAACAGGTTTTCAATTCTCTTTCTGCAATGTATTTTCCACGCACACATGACTGAATGCGAATCCAACGATTTGATAAGGGGCTAAATTGATAAATAAAAAAAGATTTGATAAGGGACTAAATTTTAATAAAACATATTTGATAAGGGGCTAAATTGATAAAAAAATATTTGATAAGGGGCTACATTGAGAAATAAGATTTAATAAGGGGCTTAATTGAGAAAAAATATTTGATAAAGGACTAAATTAAGAAAAAAAGTTCATAAGGGGCTAAATTGAGAAAAAATAATTGATAAGGGGCTAAAGTGAGAACAAATATTTGACAAGGGGCTAAATTGAGAGAAAAAATATGATATGGGGCTACATTGAGAAAAAAGATTTGATAAAAGAATTAAGGTTTGTGTTAAATCTCATTTCGCCTTTTAGTCTAGCGACGAAATATTTATCGCGGAAATAGCCGGTATTTTAAATCGAGCTGTTGATAAAGGGATTGTCGGCGATCTGAAAATAAAACTGGACGGACACTTCTAGTTATTGTATCATCTCATTAACAAATGCCGGATTGCACTAATCTATCAAAAACTTTGTCAACTTTTGCTTCGACAAAGTTCATGATATTAATATATACTACATGTACCTTTAAAAAACTTTGACAAAGAATTTGAATGACTTTGTCAAGTTTTTGATAGTTTTTGATAGTTTATGACGGCCTTAATACAGATAATTGTCTCCCGTAGATTTATATGGCTATATATTTGTCAACGGGATATAACTAATATCGAAGTTAGCTTTGGCTAGTTTTGTTTTATTTCATTTGGACACAATAACAGAAATTCGAAGTTTCATTTGAAGTTATAATGGTAGAAATGTGTATTTCAACTTAAAAGTGACAGTAACTACGGGTTTAATATATTTGATCACATAAAATGGCTTCTGGGAGTGTTACAATGTCATTACAACTTAATTTCCGTAATACACTGTGTAATAAACATGCTAATGAGAACCAAAACACGGTGCATATTATACGCAACGGCTGAAGAGTAAAACAAATAAGCCATTTATTTGGTACATGGTACGATACGTTTACAGAGACCTTTATAGTTATCATACTGTATAAACGTTGTGGTGCTTAAATGTATGCTGCTATTATTTGAAGAGTGGACGCGTTAAAATCCTACATAGAGAGAGAGAGAAAGAGAGCAGAGAGAGTTAGAGAGAGAGAGAGAGAGAGAGAGAGAGAGAGAGAGAGAGAGAGAGAGAGAGAGTGAGAGAGAGAGAGAGAGGGGGAGAAAGAAAGAGATATATTGATATTATGATATGTAGATATATAGAGAGTACAAAGCGACTGAGAAAAAGACAGAGAGAGTCAGAAAGATACCGAGAAAGAGAGAAAGGGAGAGGGAGAAAGAAGGAGAAAGAGAGAGTTTGTTGGTTGTTCAAATATTCCTCTCTCACCTAAAAACAGAACGACTGAGAGCGGGAAATTAGCTTCGATCTGTTTTCAAACATTAAAAACGACTGCGATACAGGTGTGCTAAATCATTTGTAGAAATTGTTCGAGGAACTGTGTGTGCGTTTAAACTGTTGGTAGATGTTATCAACGTGGCCAACAATAAACGAATTCCGATACAAATAGTTGAGTATATGTACATATAGTTAGTTACATGCAGTAAAAAACTGGTCGGTAACCCGGTAATTACACTAATCAACATTCTATTACACCAACAATACCATCAGATAAATAATGGTTTCATCCATGTATAATACTTACAATACTAGCCTTGAACACGTGTCAGATAAAGCACGGTTTCATCCACATATACTACCTACAATACTAGCCATGAACACGGGTAAGATAAATCATGGCTTCGTCAAAATAGATTGCTAACAATACTAGCCATGAACACGTGTTAGATAAATCATAGTTTCGTCCACATATAACACGCAATACTAGCCATGAACATGTGGTGTAAGATAACTAATATCTTCGTCCACATATAACACGCACTACTGGCCATGAACATGTAGTGTAAGATAAATAATAGGCTTCGTCCACATATAACACGCAATACTAGCCATAAACATGTGGTGTAAAATAAATCATGGCTTCGTCCACATATAACACGCAATACTGGTCATGAACATGTGGTGTAAGATAAATTATGGTTTTGTCCACACATAACACGCAATACTAGCCATGAACATGTGGTGTAAGATAAATAATGGCTTAGTCCACATATAACACTAAGAAAACTAAGCCGATTGTTGCAGTAATTAGGTGTGCACAATTGTGTTCAAACATGATTCTGTGTGACATTTATTTCTCACTACAAGTTTCTCGTTCGCCAACGTTTTCTTTACATGTGTTAACTTTGGTATATATTTTATTTTTGTAGCGCTGTTTCAGCAGTGTTTTGTTTTCCTTTAAAATGTGTTGTTTTTGGTGTCATGAACAGTCTCAATCAAACTAGACTTCAATATTTCGTATGTGTCGTTTTCGGCCGTTTCCAAAGGTCCATTTTCAAACTCTTTTTTTATAGCACAGTGGCGCTGCTTGTGCAGTGTGGCGGCAGTAAAACGTCTCCCCGCGCTTGCACTCAGTACTGTTTTTCATTCGATCTTTGGAGATCGTTGAGCCCGATACTTATATTTAATTATCGGTGGTCCCTTTTCATTTATTTTTGTTTTTTACTTAATTTTCGATTCAGTGTTTCCATTACTCCGGCCGATTAAAGGCTCTGGGTATTGTTTAACCGCTTATAGGGTATGTTGTCTGCTTTTTAATTCAGTCTTTTGACTGTTACTTGTGATATGCAGGCTTCATAACCTCTGCTCCCAACTAAATTCCATTTTGTTTATTTCGTTCTTCGGGGCATTTAATTTTATATGGGACCATACGCCGTACGACATGGAGATGCGTTACACTCCATGTCCACCGCCAAATGCATGCCATCTTCGGGATGGTTACAATTTTGTACTATTGATTTTATGAATATTGAGTTCTGCTCACCTCGGGGCTAGAGGGCGTAAGCGGTAGCTAGAATATTTCACTACCGTCTCAATCAAACCGAGACTGCAATATTTCGTATGTGTCGTTTTCGGCCGTTTCCAAAGGTCCATTATCATACTCTTTTTTTTCTATATTAGTTTTTCGAATAAATGCCGTTCTTCTGATCGTTGAAGAGACAGTCGGTCACGTTTTGCGTCATACCATTAGTCACGCTCACTCAGACGTTTGGCACTCCGAATGACGAAGCACTCCGAATGACGAAGCAAGTTCTTTTTAATCAGTGCCGGAGAAATAGCGACACCTATTATCCAGATTTTGATAAAAGTGTTTGACTTGTTTATGTATTTTACTTTGTTGGCGACTCAGGCTTCGAATTCATCACCAATTCATAGACGTTATAAAGACTATTAAGAACTATTGTAACTATAAATATATTTGAAGTTTTCAAATCGGCATAATGTGTACATGCAGAGGAAACAGTTTGATTTAAAAATAATCTGGACCAGGCAGTGAATACCGATTTCAAGTCTGAAATAAGCCAGATAGAGTTTCAAGAATATTCTTAATTAAGTCTAAGAATGGTTGGTGAGTTCGAGACCTGTAGTTGTTTCTTCTCTTTTATAAAATTTACTTGAACTCGGTACACCCGGTTCGCATTAATGTATCCCATCATTGCACAGGTAGAAGTTTCTATGAATAAAAAAGCCCCATTCATTTACCATATAGTAGTATGGTAGTTGAACGGGGCTTTTTTATTCACAATGATCGCGATTATTTTCCAAATGGTGGAGTCCTAGGGACTCATATTCATACCTAAAATTTGGAGTCCCATAACATTTTACCGAGTCCAGTCATTTTTGAGCAGAACACTATTTAAACAAAAATCTACAACGCATTTCAAGATCTTGTTTCTATGCAAACTGAACATTTATGTTTGAAACTCTCTGAAGTTGGAAATTTGGAAAATAATAGATTCCAGTTCTAATAACAGGATACAAAAAAGTGTATGATAATGGACCTTTGAAAACGGCGGAGCACGACACATATGAAATATTGCAGTCTCGGTTTGATTGAGACTGTTCATGAGCGGTAGTGGAATAATTACTTTATTCATACAATTATTCAGGTAATAAATCGATGCGTCCCTGGAACTCATTGGTAGTGGTTTATCTGCGTTCCGGCCGATTTTGATATGTTTACGGCGTAATTGCGATCATTGAATTGGGTCTTTTTCTTTCATTTATAAAACTTCTACCGTTGCCTCGTTGAGAATATAATCAATCATACTCTTTATCACGTCGAACAAAAACCTCGAAAACAACAGCTCCCAAAGTAATGGTGTTTGAATCAAACATACGCCGTGTGTTCTGATTGCTTTAACTAAGGTAAATGTATCGCTATCTCTAGCCCTATTATTACACGGGGCATGACTAATTTATCCCAACTAACAGGTTACAGATTGTGCGGTACCGGCCGGCTATACGCACCGCCATGCACGGTCATGGATATTTACATTCCAGAATTGTGCATTTTGAAATTTAAAGCATTTTCGAAATAAGCAAAACATGAAAATAAACAACAAGAACGTCAGTTTTAGAGATGGAAACACTCCACAGATCCTACGAACAGTATATTGTTACTGGACAGGTTCTGATTTAGAGTTAAAAATATTCTTGAAACTGTTATAACTTATTTTAGACTTGAAAGCTATATTCACTGCCTGGTACAAACTATTCTTAATCGAAATATTTCTGTGTGTACACATGTCGATTTGAAAACTTCTCAAAATTATCTTTCATGTCTTAAATTAGTCAAACTAATAAGTCTAAGAATAGTTGGTGAATTCGGGGCCAGGTGTTGTTATATTGATTTCTTCGGCTCTCATCCATATGGGTAAATCGGTGACTAATATATTACACAATTTGTTTCTTTCTAGGTTGTCAGCATTCATGCCCTTAACTTCTCGCCATTTTATCCCCAGTCCAGCGTTTGTCTGTATACCTGGGGTTTAACGTCGCTTTCAACAACCCTTCAGTCATAGCACGACAGTGACAATATACAGCTCCCAGTCACATTATACTGGAACCAGGCCGACCAGTCCTAAAACTTCCCTTGCTGAACGTCCAGCAAGGAAACTACCAGTACCATATTGTATTTTTATTTTTATTTTGTATGATCCGGCGGGGAATCGAACCCACGACCCCCCGCATGCGAGGCTGGTGCTCTACTACTAGAACACCGCTGTCGTATCTAGGTCAACGAACGCATTGACCACACGATACCTGGCACCACTTACACAAAACTTCTCAAGGTTGAGATCAATCTCAAGCTCAAATGTTATATCCAATTTAATAAATACTGATAAAGGTGATCCTTTGAGAGCAGCAAACACAATTCAGAGAATAAAGCAGCAGACTCGGTTTTATTGAGTCTGTTCATGAGAAGTAATGAAATAAGCAACACTTCTCACGCCCCCTAGCACCGGCTTAAGCGGTATTCTACTTAAAACCTATTATAGACATCACTGTTGCAAAACTTATGTTGAATAGGTAGATTAGGAAGGTCTTACCTTATTTCACCAATTCGATTATCTCTTATAAGTTTATATCTGAAAATGAAATTTGAGATTGAGAATGATCTCAAATTTGAGAAGTTTTGTGCAAGTGGGACCCCCTTATTACATGTAGTTAATTAGTATTATTGGCCAATTGACCACACTACGGGTGACATTTTTTAATTATTTACCCTACTAATTATTTCAACCATATGCCTTGCTTTCCTGTTTAGCGGCTTGGGGGTTATGAATTTTCAAGACAAAAGGCATACACCAACTGTTGCTCCATCATAGGTCAACTTAGATGCGTAATTTATAAAAGTGTTGCTATACTCTTTTTAATTGAACTATGAAACCTTACGTTCCTGTATCGATGCCATACATACAGACATTTGTTCCATCAGAGATGCGTAATTTATAAAAGTGTAACTTTAGTTGCTTTTCTTCTTTTTAAATGAGTTATACAACGTTACGTTCGTGTACCGATGACATACAAATGACCACAGTTGCTCCATTATATATACTATATAAAATTAGCTTTACTCTTTTTTATTGAATTATAAAAGGTTACATTCCTTTACCAATGACGTACATATAGCCACAGTTGCTCTCATCATATTACTACGATTGTATTTAGATGCGTAATTTATAAAAGTGATGCTTTTCCTTTAAATACTCTATTTAATTAAATTATACAAAGTTACGTTCCTGTACCGATAGCATACATATACCCTTGCTCCATCTAAGATAGTAACATAATTTATAAAAGTGATGTTTTTTTCTTTAAATACTCTATTTGATGGCCATACGAATATGGAATTTTGAATTTCGCGCGAAGATGGCCCCGAGCTTGGTCAACAGCCAATGAACAGCCGAAGCAAGTACGATGCCTACAGAAGGTCACACGATGGCACCCGAACCACACACGAAGGCAACACGAAGATGTGAATTTTTATAGTAGTTTATACCCGCAGGAGACACGAAGGCCACACGATGGCTACACGACGTCGTATTGAGAGTACGATGCGTTCGAACTAGGTCACGAAGGCGTCACGTGACCTCCCGATGGTATAAAACCTTCGGCCGACCGTGGGAAATTCAATTGCTGATCGGAGATTATTGGGAGGAGAACACACAGTACATTTCAACTTTATTTCAAATTTAATTCAACTTTAATTCAACTTTAACATGCCACCCAAGGCAGGGAGAGGCAGGGGGAAGAAGCTGGCTGGTAAATACAGAACTCAGAAGAGGAAAGCAGAGGAAACTGAGAATTTAGAGGTCCAAGAAGACAGCACTGAGTCTCCAACCAGAGAGAGAAGGGTGAGGAAATCCAAGAAAGATGTCAGTCCTTGTCCAAGTAAAACTCCAGAGCGGTCCCCAGAGG
>JAWPHD010006327.1:45000-146589 GCA_037043455.1 Cyrtodaria siliqua
AGCATCGCACTTTCTACTTTTAGCAATTGCATTTTCGACTGTTCGTCCATCGACTATAGTACAATTGCATCACATTTTCGACTTTTCAACCATCAACCTAGACGTAGCCCCAAAAGTATTACGTACTTTGGCTTGTGATGCTTACAATCACCGAGAACAGGAGAAGGTTTAATGACGCTTAAAGGCTATAAGCTTTGTTTTATTTCATACGCACGCGTCGAGTGTACTTTTTGAAATGCTTCCAGCTCTAAGATAAATAATGCCATGTTAATTTAGAAAAATATAAAAAAAGCACTTGTCATTACAAGGCTCCGGCACCACACGTTGTCATGCTATCTGTGCACCACACGCTGCCATGATATATGTGCAATGCTACGCTGCAATTCTTGTAGTTGCTATGCAAAAGTGTAAGTTATGTGTACGTTTTTTATGTGCACCATACGCTGCAATGCTTGAAGATGCTACCGAAAAGTGTAGGATATATGTTGTTCTCTTGGCATTACGAACTAGTACAGGTCTCACATCACAATTGATTGTTCCATAGGCCACCCATTATAACGTTTTGCACTGTACTTCAGTATTGTGTTCGACTTTTGATGAATCTAGTTTGTCTCCTATACAAGAATGGGTTCCAAGCTGTAATTTAAATAAATAAAAAATATATGTTCACCAGGTGTGTATTTTTTTAAATAATGTTTGGGTGAGACTCGTCAAAAACAGACATATTGTTCTGAAACACATGGTGATACGGTCAAACATACATGAAAAGACGATACAATAGCATATCAACACAATTATTTCGTTAATATTTCTCTTAAGGTATGGATAATGTACGTAACGTCAAAGAAAAGCAATATATTTCACATAAAAATGAGAATAAAGAAAGAAGACTTAGAACTATTTTCGACTTAACTTTCATCTGTAGGGCACCAACTGTTTAGGGGAAATAATTGTGTTGTGATACGTAGTGCATGTATTGCGCCCGTATTCCCATAGTCTTTAATATTAGGAAGCTGTATACAGTGCCTGCATTGTGTTCTTATAAACAGGTTAAATTGCTATTTCCCCGGCTGAGAGGAAACAAGTGCAATCTTAGACTACGTATATGAAAATAAAAGGCAGATACTGCCAGGTAGCACGTTTTTGCTCTCTCCCGGCGAATTACAAGTATTTTCTAGAATTGTTAAAGCCCGACTAGCTCCAAGTTATCGTCATGAAATATGAAAAAGGATCCATCTGTAACTATTTAAACATGGGTCTAGTTTATACAATTATGTTTACATGCAATTGAAAGAAACACAATATACTGCTCTTTGGTTAGAAAAATATGCACACATGAACAGTTGCCAACTCATAATTCATTTGCATTGAAATATGTCTGTTTTCTAACCAAATAACAGTATATTGTGTTTGTATTAATGGCATATAAGCATACTTATAAAAACTAGATTCAAATATAAAGAGTCTCAGATGAATCATTATTCATATTTTATGAAATAATTTGGAGCAAGAGGGGCTTTAATATGTGTGATTGCTATAGCGAGGTCACAACTGACCTGAGTGCAGTTGGTATGTTAATACGTGTGATTGTTATAGAGAGGTCATCGCTGACCTGACTGCAGTTGGTATTGATATTACGTTTGATTGCTATAGCGAGGTAACCGCTGATGTGAGTGCGGTTGGTATTATTAATACGTGTGATTGTTATAGCGAGTTCACCGCTGACATGAGTGCAGTTGGTATTGTTAACACGTGTGATTGTTATAGCAAGGTCACCACTGACCTGAGTGCACTTGGTATTGTTAACACGTGTGATTGTTATAGCAAGGTCACCACTGACCTGAGTGCAGTTGGTATTGTTAATACGTGTGATTGTTATAGCAAGGTCACCACTGACCTGAGAGCAGTTGGTATTGTTAATACGTGTGATTGCTATAGCAAGGTCACCACTGACCTGAGTGCAGTTGGTATTGTTAATACGTGTGATTGCTATAGCGAGGTCACCGCTGAACGGGTGCGGTTGGTATAGTTAATACGTGTGATTGCTATAGCGAGGTCACCGTTGACCTGAGTTCGGTTGGTATTAAGATACGTGTGATTGCTATAGCGAGGACACCGCTGATGTGTGTGCGGTTGGTATTGTTAATACGTCAGATTGTTATAGCGAGTTCTCCGCTGACCTGAATGTTGTTGGTATTGTTGATACGTGTGAGTGTAATAGAGAGGTCACCGCTGACCTCGGTACAGTGGTTATTGTTAATACGTGTGAGTGTTATAGCGAGGTCACCGCTGACCGGAGTGCAGTTGGTATTGTTAATACGTGTGATTGTTATAGCGAGGTCACCGCTGACCAGAGTGCAGTTGGTATTGTTAATATGTGTGATTGTTATAGCGAGGTCACCGCATGCCTGAGTGCAGTTGGTATTGTTAATACGTGTGATTGTTATAGCGAGGTCACCGCTGACCGGAATGCAGTTGGTATTGTTAATACGTGTGATTATTATAGTTGTCTTGGGTGCAGTTGAAATTGTTAATACATGTGATTGCTATAGCGAGGTCACCGTTAACCTGAGTGCAGTTGGTATTGTTAATACGTGTGATTATTATAGTTGCATTGGGTGCAGTTGAAATTGTTAATACGTGTGATTGCTATAGCGAGGTCACCGTTAACCTGAGTGCAGTTGGAATTGTTAATACGTGTGATTGCTATAGCGAGGTCACCGTTAACCTGAGTGCAGTTGGTATTGTTAATACGTGTGATTGTTATAGCGAGGTCACCGCTGAACTGAGTGCAGTTGGAATTGTTAATATGTTTGATTGTTATAGCGAGGTCACCGCTGATATGAGTGCGGTTGGTATTGTTAATACGTGTGATTGTTATAGCGAGGTCACCACTGACCTGAGTGCAGTTGGTATTGTTAATACGTGTGATTGATATAGAGAGGTCAACGCTGACCTGACTGCAGTTGGTATTGTTAATACGTGTGATTGTTATAGCGAGGTCACCACTGACCTGAGTGCAGTTGGTATTGTTAATACGTGTGATTGCTATAGCGAGGTCACCGCTGAACTGAGTGCAGTTGGTATTGTTGATACGTGTGATTGCCATAGCGAGGTCACCGCTGACCTGAGTGCGGTTGGTATTGTTAATACGTGTGATTGATATAGCGAGGTCACCACTGACCTGAGTGCAGTTGGTATTGTTAATACGTGTGATTGATATAGAGAGGTCATCGCTGACCTGACTGCAGTTGGTATTGTTAATACGTGTGATTGTTATAGCGAGGTCACCACTGACCTGAGTGCAGTTGGTATTGTTAATACGTGTGATTGCTATAGCGAGGTCACCGCTGAACTGAGCGCAGTTGGTATTGTTAATACGTGTGATTGCCATAGCGAGGTCACCGCTGACCTGAGTGCGGTTGGTATTGTTAATACGTGTGATTGATATAGCGAGGTCACCATCAGTTGAGCGCAGTTGGAATTGTTAATACCTTTGATAGTCATAGCGAGGTCGTCACTGACATAAGTACAGTTGTTATTGTTTATAAGTGTAATTGTTATAGCGAGGTCACCGCTGAACTGAGTGCAGTTGGTATTGGTAATACGTGTGATTGCTATAGCGAGGTCACCATCAGTTGAGCGCAGTTTGTATTGTTAATACCTTTAATAGTCATAGCGAGGTCGTCACTGACATAAGTGCAGTTGTTATTGTTAATAAGTGTAATTGTTATAGCGAGGTCACCGCTGAACTGGATGCAGTTGGTACTTTAATAAGTGTGACTGTTATAGTGAGGTCTCCGATGACTTGAATGCAGTTGGTAATGTTAATACGTGTGATTTCTATAGCGATGTCACCGCTGACTTGACTTCACTTTAAACCCCCCAGTAGCCTACTTTGCCACTGACCGTTCCAAGGCGGTAGCCCTATTGTCAACCCTTTTGTGTTTGTGATGTCGTTTGCATTTTTAATCAATTTTGCCTTTTCGTTTGTCTGTTTGCGTGTTTGTCTTTGTGTTTTGTGGTTGACTGTCGTCCTTGAATGCTGCGTTCCCTGTCCGATATTTCTATCCTTCTTGAGTGCGGTTGGTACCGTCACAGAGGTTAATAAACTCCAATCCGCCGGACGTTGTTGCCTAGTGTTTGCCAGGTCGAATATAATTCTCTTAAAATTAGTGCCAAAGTGTACCCTCTGGTAAGCACTCATTGCATTCTTGGTCTGTCTTTCTATGTTTGAAATGTGTTATTTGACATATAAGAAATAATATAATTAATGTTTTATTATCATATTGGTCATCTTTAATCTTTTTCTGATAATAAATAAAGATGAAAGTGAAAGTAGGGGGTAAATACTGTAACTATATTCTGTGGCGACTGTTGAATTTCGTATTAACCATGCTGAAATGTACCGTAACAGTTCTTTCGTAGGAGATAGTTAACTCCAATTTTTCTGACTCAGTCTGATTTTCATTTGGAGAAAGGTACATACTTATAATAGAATAGGTGTCAGACTAACTGAATGTCAGGTAAAGTCAGCTGAAGGCCAGGAAGAACGCATTTATACTATAGACTATATACAAGGGATTACATTTGGTGGCCTAGAGATACATGTATATGATGTTTGATCGTGCATTCAGATCAGTATACACCTTGAGGTTGAACTTTCCAGTTCTCCGAAAGTTGTTGCCTGGTGTAAGTGGAATATAATGCATGGATGTGTTCCCTCTGGAACGCACTTATTACACGCTAGGTCCGCTAGAGGAACATTCGAAACCTAAAGAATAACATACTCTAAGGTGTGGGACGTAAATTATTTCATGTAGTTCCTAGTGCCTAGTACCTTATTCAATCTTGTTCCTGGGCTTGTATTCTCGAAACTCTAAGCCAAACATCTCAGAATCAAGCTCAAACTGAAATTTGAAAACCATATTTCTAATTAAAGTCGTTTAATTTCATGACATTTAATGTACAAATAAATTAGGTGTCCATGTACTTATACTGATCCTGAAAATGTAATCACAAATCGTGAACAGCTTAAATTTGAAGTTATGATCTTAAATCTGAGTTTTCTGGCTCAGCAAGTTTCGAGAATACGGCCCCAGTTTCGAGATTCCATTTCGAAAAGGAGAAATGAGAAATGATTAAAATCAACTTGTAGCAGATGAAAGACAAACGGGACGAACTATGAACTAGACTCATACGCGAAGTAAGCTGTTCTCAAATATAAAACACTCGCATGAGCTAAGCCATTAAGTAAAAATAAGGAGATCACACTGACCTAATGAGCTGGACGTTAAAACATTATTATGTCTCAATAGAGATACATCGCAAAATAAATTATTCGCGGATAATACACCTATACTCAACCACCGTGCTCGCGTATACTCACCCGTCGCGTTCCCGTATACTAACCCACCGCAGTCTCGTATACTGAACCACCGCGTCCCCGTATACTCAACCACCGTGTTCCCGTACACTCAATCACCGCGTTTTCGCTTACTCAACAACCGTGTTCTCGTATACTCAAACACCGTGTTTCGGTATATTCACCTATCGTGTTTCCGCATACTCAACCACCGAGTTACCGTATACTCAACCGCCGCGTTCCCGTATACTCAACACCACTGTGTTCCCGTATACTCAATACTCAACCACCGCGTTCCCGTATACTCAACCACCGTGTTCCGTGTACTCAATCACCGCGTTCCCGTATACTCAACCACCGCGTTCACTGTATACTCAACCACCGCGTTCCCGTATGCTCAATACTCAACCACCGCGTTCCCGTATACTCATCCACCGTGTTCCGTATACCCAGCCACCGTGTTCTCGTATACTCAACCACCGTGTTTCTCATATACTCAACAACCTTGTTCCACGTATACTCAACCTCCGCGTTCCCGTATACTCAACCACCGTGTACCCGTATACTCAACTACCGGGTTCCCCGTATACTCAATCACCGTGTTCCCCGTATACTCTTCCCCCTCGTTCCCGTATACTCAACCACCGCGTTCTCGTATATTCGACCACCGTGTTCCCGTATACTCAACCACCGTGTTCCCATATACTTAACCGCCGTGTTCCCATATACTGAAAAACCGTATTCACCGTATATTCGACCACCGTGTTCCCCGTATACTCAACCACCTCGTTTACCTGTACTCAACCACCGGGTTCCCGTATATTCGACCACCGTGTTCCCGTATATTCAACCATCAAGTTCCCGTATTCTCAACAACCGTGTTCCCGTATACTCAACCACCGTATTCAAGTGCACAGCTCTTTTTCTGTATTCTTCCTCTAATATTAGTACCATAAGTTCGGAACGCCGCGTAACTGCTTAACTGTTAATCATCACTCGGCGGTTTTTATATAAGCAAATCGTAAAACGCCGAATGCAGCCATTCGCCCTTGCACTGATTACACTAACACGAGGTAAAACACAGATGATGCCTGAAAATGCACTGGCCTTTTTTGTTTCTTCTTTCTGCCATTTATGTTTTTCATATATTTTTCCGAAATGTATATTTGCAGTCAGATGAGAATATTTCACTGGGACTCAGATAATATTGATGGTCTAATTATATCTGCATGCTTCGTTGATATCTTAACTTATTGTTTAGATCCGCTGTCACCACACTTGAAGATGAGAAGAAGAATATGGAAAAATGAAAACAAGTCAGTTGAGAGGAAACAGAACACACAAAAACAGCCGTGAATAAATTATGTATCCGATCTACACTTTAAAATGAGCATTGAGCTCGCTGCTATAAATAGACACCGTCGTAATATGACAGAAATATAGTTGAAAGCGAGGTTAAACCCTCATACAAACAAAAACAATATCGAATGAATCATCGAGGCTACTGTATAACGAAATTCAAACGAAATTGAAAATGAAAATCACAATTTCTCGTCAAAAGCCGAATGTGTATATTAATTAAAGCATAGTCATAAAACACATAAGGGTTATATAACTAAAAAACAAAGACCTTTCTTTTTTCGTTTTTTATTTTCAAATCATCGACAGTCCTCTTTAAATAAAAAATTCTAACAATCATACAAATTGCAACAATCTGCTATAACCATTCTTTCCAAAAAATGATTTACCGTCAATTATCAAAACATTATTTTGCATTTTTTATACATAGGCAACTAGAGTGTTTATTCTATGATACAATTTGGCATCGGAGGCGAATTCCGCTTTTTTCGTGAACTATGGTAACCAACCTTCTGAAAATTTGACTGCAGAAGAAAGGTTGTGGGTAATGAATCATGGGTAATATTTCCGCACTTCTTTTCTATATCTTGTGCTTATGTAAAACTTAAACCTAGGTCCCGTGTATCGGTGCTTTACACACGGACACGTTTAAACCGAGGTCCCGTGTATCGGTGCTTCACACACGGACACGTTCAAACCGAGGTCCCGTGTATCGGTGCTTCACACACGGATACGTATAAACCGAGGTCCCGTGTATCGGTGCTTCATACGCGGACGCGTTTAAACCGAGGTCCCTAGTATCGGTGCTTCACATACGGACACGTTTAAATAACCAAATGATCTTATCGATAATAAGAGCCGGGTATCGTACCCGGGTCACTCTGTATACTATTATCATCTCTCTATTTATTTTTCTATTTATCAATATATCTATATTCTCTCTCTCTCTCTCTCTCTCTAACTCATTCTCTCGCTCTCGCCATCTCTTTCTCTCTCTTTCTCTATTTCTCTCTCTCTCTCTCATTCACTCGATCTCGCCCTCTCTTTTTCTCTTTCTCCCCATCTCTCTTTCTTTCTCTCTCTCGTTCTCTCTCTCTCTCGTTCTCTCTCTCCCCCTCTCTCATTCCCTCGCTCACTCTCTCTCTCTCTATCTCTCTCTTTCTCTCTCGTTCTCTCTCTCCATCTCTCTCATTCTCTCGCTCTCGCTCTCTCTCTCTATCTCTCTCTCTCTCTCTTTCTCTCTCTCTGATGACTCTATATAAGGTTAACAGTGTTGCAGGGACAATAAACCAAGACAAAACAAACACATTTCCTATACAACAACAAGTGCTTGCAACAGTTGCACAAACTGTCAGAGAAAAAGAAAAACATCTCTCCGAAATGCAGAAAAAGAACTGCTAATATATGTACGAGTTTAGCACCAAAACAAACAAATCATGGTTACTTGTCATAGAGGAGATTCCAGGCATCAGCTGATATTAACATAACAGAATCCTGCCAAATACCGCCTGCTATAATTTGTCAAAAGAAACTAGTCTGAGATGATCTGAGTTATTACACGTTCAGTTTGAGCTCATGTCATATTTCAGCGGTATTTTAGTTCAAACTCATTCTAACCGGAACGGATTCTCTCGCGCCAACTTTAACTTTCCAAATGTTGGATATTGTAATTGTTAACAATTATGTTTTAATGCCTTTTTGAAGGAGGAACTTTTCCTTTGAACAATTTATTTCTATGGGATAAACAAAGTGACTTATGGGGCGCCGTTTTACTATTTATTACTGTTTGCTTATATTCGCGACTTAATTGTGCTCTTCTTGAATTGTTTAATTACACTTGCACACATGAAATCAAATTAAGGGCACATTGAATTCGCGAATTCCTTAAACCATATTTATCCAATTTAAAATATTTTTTATAATTTCAACGATGTGAATAAATACTGGGATATAGGTTGATATATTTAATATTAATGTCTGATGTCAGTCTATGTTGTACTGTGATATAGGTTGATATATTTAATATTAATGTCTGATGTCAGTCTATGTTGTACTGTGATATAGGTTGATATATTTAATATTAATGTCTAATGTCAGTCTATGTTGTACTGTGATATAGGTTGATATATTTAATATTAATGTATGATGTCAGTCTATGTTGTACTGGGATATAGGTTGATATATTTAATATTAATGTATGATGCCAGTCTACGTTGTACTGTGATATAGGTTGATATATTTAATATTAATGTCTGATGTCAGTCTATGTTGTACTGTGATATAGGTTGATATATTTAATATTAATGTCTGATGTCAGTCTATGTTGCACTATGATATATGTTGATATATTTAATATTAATGTCTGATGCCAGTCTACGTTGTACTGTGATATAGGTTGATACATTTAATATTAATGTCTGATGTCAGTCTATGTTGTACTGTGATATAGGTTGATATATTTAATATTAATAGCTGATGCCAGTCTACGTTGTACTGTGATATAGGTTGATATATGTAATATTAATGTCTGATGTCAGTCTATGTTGTACTGGGATATAGGTTGATATATTCAATATTAATGTCTGATGTCAGTCTATGTTGTACAGTGATACAGGTTGATATATTTAATATTAATGTCTGACGTCAGTCTATGTTGTACTGGGATTGAGGTTAATATATTAATATTAATGTCTGATGTCAGTCTATGTTGTACTGGGATATAGGTTGATATATTTAATATTAATGTCTGATGCCAGTCTACGTTGTAATGTGATATAGATTGAAATATTTAATATTAATGTCTGATGTCAGTCTATGTTGTACTGTGATATAGGTTGATATATTTAATATTAATGTCTGATGCCAGTCTATGTTGTACTGTGATATAGATTGATATATTTTATATTAAGGTCTGATGTCAGTCTATGTTGTACTGTGATATAGGTTGATATATTTAATATTAATGTCTGATGTCAGTCTATGTTGTACTGTGATATAGGTTGATATATTTAATATTAATGTCTGATGTCAGTCTATGTTGTACTGTGATATAGGTTGATATATTTAATATTAATGTCTGATGTCAGTCTATGTTGTACTGTGATATAGGTTGATATATTTATTATTAATGTCTGATGCCAGTCTATGTTGTACTGTGATATAGGTTGATATATTTAATATTAATGTCTGATGCCAGTCTATGTTGTACTGTGATATAGATTGATATATTTTATATTAATGTCTGATGTCAGTCTATGTTGTACTGTGATATAGGTTGATATATTTAATATTAATGTCTGATGTCAGTCTATGTTGAACTGTGATATAGGTTGATATATTTATTATTAATGTCTGATGCCAGTCTATGTTGTACTGTGATATAGGCTGAAACATTTAATATTAATGTCTGATGTCAGTCTATGTTGTACTGTGATATAGGCTGAAACATTTAATATTAATGTCTGATGTCAGTATATGTTGTACTGTGATATAGGCTGAAACATTTAATATTAATGTCTGATGTCAGTCTATGTTGTACTGTGATATAGGCTGAAACATTTAATATTAATGTCTGATGTCAGTCTATGTTGTACTGTGATATAGGCTGAAACATTTAATATTAATGTCTGATGTCAGTCTATGTTGTACTGTGATATAGGTTGATATATTTAATATTAAGGTCTGATGTCAGTCTATGTTGTACTGTGATATAGGTTGATATATTTAATATTAATGTCTGATGTCAGTCTATGTTGTACAGTGATATAGGTTGATATATTTAATATTAATGTCTGATGTCAGTCTATGTTGTACTGTGATATAGGTTGATATATTTATTATTAATGTCTGATGCCAGTCTATGTTGTACTGTGATATAGGTTGATATATTTAATATTAATGTCTGATGCCAGTCTATGTTGTACTGTGATATAGATTGATATATTTTATATTAAGGTCTGATGTCAGTCTATGTTGTACTGTGATATAGGTTGATATATTTAATATTAATGTCTGATGTCAGTCTATGTTGTACTGTGATATAGGTTGATATATTTAATATTAATGTCTGATGTCAGTCTATGTTGTACTGTGATATAGGTTGATATATTTAAGAAATAGAACATCGTTTACTGTGAATTATCGTTTAATATATCACGGTTTGGAGTTCAATTGTAAACAATAATTTCACGAGCCCGAAGGGCGAGTGAAGTTATTGTTTACAATTGAACGACAAACCGTGATATATTATAGATAATTCACCGTAAACGATGTTCTATTTCTATTCTAATACCCCTAAAATGTGAAAATAACGCACACATCTGAAATATTTCGCATTGCTTTGCTTGCTCTCCTAACGTTGCATACGTTACAATGCGGAATGCGCAATGCGCAATGCTTATTCTCCTAACGTTGCAAAAATTACAGTGATATATCGTTCAATATAACGAGATATTTTAAACTAGGCTATATAGTGCGGGTATATTAGAATTAATATTAATGTCTGATGTCAGTCTATGTTGTACTGTGATATAGGTTGATATATTTAATATTAATGTCTGATGTCAGTCTATGTTGTACTGGGATATAGGTTGATATATTTAATATTAATGTCTGATGTCAGTCTATGTTGTACTGTGATATAGGTTGATATATTTAATATTAATGTCTGATGTCAGTCTATGTTGTACTGTGATATAGGTTGATATATTTAATATTAATGGCTGATGTCAGTCTATGTTGTACTGTGATATAGGTTGATATATTTAATATTAATGTCTGATGTCAGTCTATGTTGTACTGGGATATAGGTTGATATATTTAATATTAATGTCTAATGTCAGTCTATGTTGTACTGGGATATAGGTTGATATATTTAATATTAATGTCTAATGTCAGTCTATGTTGTACTGGGATATAGGTTGATATATTTAATATTAATGTCTGATGTCAGTCTATATAGGTTGATATATTTATTATTAATGTCTGATGTCAGTCTATGTTGTACCGTGATATAGGTTGATATATTTAATATTAATGTCTGATGTCAGTCTATGTTGTACTGTGATATAGGTTGATATATTTAATATTAATGTCTAATGTCAGTCTATGTTGTACTGTGATATAGGTTGATATATTTAATATTAATGTCTGATGTCAGTCTATGTTGTACCGTGATATAGGTTGATATATTTAATATAAATGTCTGATGTCAGTCTATGTTGTACTGTGATATAGGTTGATATATTTAATATTAATGTCTGATGTCAGTCTATGTTGTACCGTGATATAGGTTGATATATTTAATATTAATGTCTGATGTCAGTCTATGTTGTACCGTGATATAGGTTGATATATTTAATATTAATGTCTGATGTCAGTCTATGTTGTACAGTGATATAGGTTGATATATTTAATATAAATGTCTGATGTCAGTCTATGTTGTACCGTGATATAGGTTGATATATTTAATATAAATGTCTGATGTCAGTCTATGTTGTACTGTGATATAGGTTGATATATTTAATATTATTGTCTGATGTCAGTCTATGTTGTACAGTGATATAGGTTGATATATTTAATATTAATGTCTGATGTCAGTCTATGTTGTACAGTGATATAGGTTGATATATTTAATATTAATGTCTGATGTCAGTCTATGTTGTACAGTGATATAGGTTGATATATTTAATATTAATGTCTGATGTCAGTCTATGTTGTACTGTGATATAGGTTGATATATTTAATATTAATGTCTGATGTCAGTCTATGTTGTACAGTGATATAGGTTGATATATTTAATATTAATGTCTGATGTCAGTCTATGTTGTACAGTGATATAGGTTGATATATTTAATATTAATGTCTGATGTCAGTCTATAATGTACTGTGATATAGGTTGATATTTTTAATATTATTGTCTGATGTCAGTCTATGTTGTACTGTGATATAGGTTGATATATTTAATATTATTGTCTGATGTCAGTCTATGTTGTACAGTGATATAGGTTGATATTTTTAATATTATTGTTTGATGTCAGTCTATGTTGTACTGTGATATAGGTTGATATTTTTAATATTATTGTCTGATGTCAGTCTATGTTGTACTGTGATATAGGTTGATATATTTAATATTATTGTCTGATGTCAGTCTATGTTGTACAGTGATATAGGTTGATATATTTAATATTAATGTCTGATGTCAGTCTATATAGGTTGATATATTTAATATTAATGTCTGATGTCAGTCTATGTTGTACAGTGATATAGGTTGATATTTTTAATATTATTGTCTGATGTCAGTCTATGTTGTACTGTGATATAGGTTGATATATTTAATATTATTGTCTGATGTCAGTCTATGTTGTACAGTGATATAGGTTGATATATTTAATATTAATGTCTGATGTCAGTCTATATAGGTTGATATATTTAATATTGATGTCTGATGTCAGTCTATGTTGTACAGTGATATAGGTTGATGTATTTAATATTAATGTCTGATGTCAGTCTATATAGGTTGATATATTTAATATTGATGTCTGATGTCAGTCTATGTTTTTCGCTAAATTTTCGACACGCGAAAATATCTTCGTATACAGTATACTGAAAGACTCGAAAAGTGTGTAGAGGTCACGTGTAGGGGTCACGTGTGTAGGGGTCACGTGTAGGGGTTTGTCATGAATCGACTCTTGTTAGTAAAGTTAGAGTATACAGTATACTGAAAGACTCGAAAAGTGTGTAGGGGTCACGTTTGTCATGAATCGACTCCTGTCAGTAAAGTAAGAGTATACAGTATACTGAAAGACTCGAAAAGTGTGTAGGGGTCACGTTTGTCATGAATCGACTCCTGTCAGTAAAGTTAGAAAAAATGGCATAAATCTAGGCAATCATGCCGTGTCATCAACTGTTGCTTATCTAAAATAGATCACTAACATAGAATTTACAATTGTTTTTTTTAAGTGTTTTTTGTTTTGCTTTTTTTTTGGATGGGGGTGGGGGTAATTTAAAAAATGTCTCTCCCACCGTCATTATCAATAATTACAATTATTGCTAGCTTAGAAAATATTTCTCAAGAAAAATTAAATGCAATAGCTGACATTATTGATAATGTACTGCAATTAAAGGGACTGTCGACGATGTTGAACATCATTTTGGCTGTTAATATAAATACAAGTAAAACCGGTATAGTTTGCGTTAGTATCTAATGGATAATTCATTTTGCAGTAAAATGAAGCACATTCTACTTTCGGTTTAATTATTGTTTATGAAATAGGTTTTTCTGGAAACCTCGGCGACTCTGCGACTGTTGTTGTTATTCATAGAAATTATGTCAGTGTATGCGTTTTTTTGTTTATGTGAGTGTGTGTATTGTGTGTTTATGTGAGTGTTTGTGTTGCATGTTTATGTAAGTGTATGTGATGTGAGTTTATGTGAGTGTATGTGTTGTAGGTTATGTGAGTGTATGTGTTGTATGTTTATGTGAGTGTATGTGATGTGGGTTAATGTGAGTGTATGTGTTGTAGGTTATATGATTGTATGTGTTGTGGGTTTATATGAGTGTATGTGTTGTGGGTTTATGTGAGTCTATGTATGTTTATGTGTGTTTATGGGAGTATAGGTGTTGTTTGTTTATGTGAATGTATGTGTTGTGTGTTTATATGAGTGTATGTGGGTTTGTGTGAGAGTATTGTTGTTGGTGTATGTGAGTGTATGTGTTGTGGATTTGTGTGAGAGTATGTGTTGTGGGTGTATGTGAGTGTATGTGGTGTAAGTTCATAAGAGTGTATGTGTTGTCGAAGTATATCCGAGAAAGCTCTTTAAACAGCTGTAATATATTTCCCGATGAATATATAACAGTTAAAAATAGAATCAGATTGCCTTTATTTATAATTACGAAATACGAATGAATTCTGACTGGTTAATCATTCGTAAACACCTAAGTGCTATTTTACGATTACAAGTCAACATACACTATAATCATGAAAAGGACTATTTGTTCATATTCCAAAATCTAAATGTGACTGGTTACCAATCCTTGCAATTGTCTTCATTATTTTTTTCAACTTAGACAACTGCTTGTGCACAATCAATCCTTTTATATAATTAACTAAACAAGAGCCTAGATTGGGGCCAGAGATGATAGGCACTATACTAGTATATAGTATTTTTTAATTTAAAAAAATCAATCTACCCATTATTTAGTAATTAACAAAATGAACTTGTAATTGATACAAAAGAGACCTTTTAATCGAACAAAATTCGATAGTTTCTCTATATTAACAATTTGATTCAAGTAATTCTTTGCTTTAAAAATCAAATCTTTAATGGTCGGCAGTTAAGGTTTGTTGTTGTGAATGTGCATGTAACAGCATTGATTTGCGTGTTTGTTTGTTTATGTTTAACGTCGCTTTCAACAATGCTTCAGTTATATTACGACGGTGTCTTCTTATATCAGTGAGCTCAGTGACCATTGTATATTGCTGCCTCACTGGAATGACATGCCGTAGACACACAATTACATTGACACCGGTCATCCAGTCCTAGAACTACTCTTTTATTATGCTGAATGTCAAGCAGGGGAGCTACTAGTACCATTTAAAAAGAAATATGACCCGGCCGAGTATCGAACCCACGACCTTCCGCATGCGAGGTGGACGTTCTATCTTTCGGTCACCAAACAGCGATGAAGTCCATACAGCTCCTTTTAAATAAAATGGCGTCCTAAAAAGATTCGTACCAAATGAAAGTATTTCATGCCTGACTAGTTCCTGATTTTGCAAAAACATCTTCAATAAATCTGTTATTGGAATTATATATAATTACATTCTTTTCGAAATTATATGAGAGTTTGAGAAAGAGTGTGTATAAGACAGTTTGTATGAGAGAGTGTGTGAGAAAAAGTGTGTATAAGACAGTTTGTATGAGAGAGTGTGAGAAAGAGCGTGTATGAGAGAGAGAGAGAG
Organism: Cyrtodaria siliqua; assembly: GCA_037043455.1. NCBI lineage: Eukaryota > Metazoa > Mollusca > Bivalvia > Adapedonta > Hiatellidae > Cyrtodaria > Cyrtodaria siliqua. The sequence continues at coordinate 60,688 of JAWPHD010006327.1, forward strand.
AGAGAGAGAGTGTGTGAGAAATAACATGTATAAGAGAGGTGTATGAGAGAGAGTGTGAGAAAGAATGTGTATAAGAGAGTTTTTATGAGACAGAATGTGAGAAAGAAAGTGTAAAAGAGAGTTTGTATGAGAAAAAGTGTGAGAAAGAGCGTGTAAAAAACAGTTTGTATGAGAAAGTGTGAGAAAGAACGTGTATGAGAGAGAGTATGAGAAAGAGCGTGTAGAAGAGAGTTTGTATGAGAGAGAGAGAGTGTGAGAAAGAACGTGTATAATAGAGTTTGTATGAGAGAGAGTGTGAGAAAGAGCTCACATAACAGAGTAGTTTTGAGAAAGAGGGTGAGAAATAGCGTGTATAAGAGATTATCTATGACAGAGAGAGTGTGAAAAAGAGCGTGTATAAGACAGTTTTTATGAGATAGTGTGAGAAAGAGTGTGTAAAAGAGAGTTTGTATGAGAGAGAGGGAAATAGAGTGTGCAGAAGAGCGTGTATAATACAGTTTGTATGAGAGAGTGTGGCAAAGACTGTGTATAAGAGAGTTTGTATGAGAGAGAGCGTGAGAAAGAGCGTGTATAAGAGAGTATTTATGAGAGAGAGTGTGTAAAAAGAGCGTGTATAAGACAGTTTGTATGAGAGAGTGTGAGAAAGAGTGTGTATAAGAGTGTTTGTATGAGATAGAGAGAGATTGTGAGAAAGAGCGTGTATAAGAGAGTTTGTATGAGAGAGAGTGTGTGAAAAAGATCGTATATAAGACAGTTTGTATGAGAGAGTGTGAGAAAGAGTGTGTATAAGAGTGTTCGTATGAGAGAGAGTGTGAGAAAGAGCGTGTATAAGAGTGTTTGTATGAGAGAGAGTGTGAGAAAGAGCGTGTCTACGAGAGTTTGTATGAGAGAGAAAGTGTGAAAAAGAGCGTGTATAAGACAGTTTGTATGAGAGAGTGTGAGAAAGAACGTGTATAAGAGAGGATTTATGAGAGAGAGAGTCTGAAAAAGAGCTTGTATAAGACAGTTTTTATGAGAGACTGTAAGAAAGAGTGTGTATAAGACAGTTTGTATGAGAAAAAGAGCGTGAAAAAGAGCGTGTATAGGACAGTTTGTATGAGAGTGTGTGAGAGAGAGAGAGTGTATAAGAGAGTTTGTATATGAGAGAGACAGAGAGAGGGAGAAAGAACGTGTATAATACAGTTTGTATGAGAGTGTGAGAAAGAGCATATATAAGAGAGTTTGTATATGAGAGAGACAGAGAGAGGGAGAAAGAACGTGTATAAGAGAGTTTGTATGAGAGAGAGTGTAAGAAAGAGCGTATATAAGAGAATGTTTATGAGAGAGAGTGTGAGAAAGAAAGTGTATAAGAAAGTATTTATGAGAGAGAGAGAGTGTGAGAAAGAACGTGTATAAGAGAGTTTTTGTGAGACAGAGTGTGAAAAAGAGCGTGTTTAAGAGAGATTTTATGAGAGGGAGAGAGAGAGTGTGTGAGAAAGAGCGTGTATAAGAGAGTTTGTATGAGAGGGAGAGGGAGAGGGAGTGAGAGAGAGAGTGAACAAGAGTGTATATAAGACAGTTTGTATGAGAGGGGGTGTGAGAAAGAGTGTGTATGATAGAGTGTGAGAAAGAGCGTCTATAAGAGATAGTGTGGTAACACTCTGTATAAGGGAGTGTATGTGAGAGAGACAGGCAGATATTGTGAGCAAGAGTGTGTATCAGAGAGAGTGTGAGAATGCGTGTATAAGACAGTTTGTAGGAGAGAGTGTGACAGTGTGTATGAGAGAGAGTGTGGGGAAGAGTTTGTATGAGGAAGAGTGTGCGAAATAATGTGTATAAGCCAGTTTGTATGGGAGTGTGTGAGAAAGAACGTGTATGAGAGAGTTTCTATGAGAGTGTGTGAGAAAGAACGTGTATGAGAGTTGGTGAGAAAGCGTGTGTTTGAGAGAGTGTGTGAGAGTAGAGAAGAGGTTCGTAATTAGAAGGATTGCTTTTCTTCTTTTTTTCGATTTCTATCGAATGACACGTCATAATTTGTTATAAAAATCCCACTACGTGGAATTCTACGAACATGTAAAAACTATTTGACAACGAAGACTGGTCGGGCCGGTGTCAGTATCCTGTAACTACAAACAGACACCGTCTATAAAGGAAAATGAGCATTGAGCTCATTGCTACAAGTAGACACCGTCGTGATATTACTGAACGATTGTTGAAAGCGACGTTACATCCAATACAAACACAGTTTGGACACATTCTAAAAATATACTAGTTCAAACGTCGTTTGTTGCAACCCTATAGGTAACAAATGCATCAAAGGTGACCAACTGCATTAAAAGTAACTATTTTGACATTAAACGTAACAACCTACATAATACACTAGTCTTAAGATAACAAACCATTCTGCACTATTTAAAGATACCATTTGTCGCACTAAAGGTAACACAATGTTTGATCTGCACTAAAGGTGCTCAAAAGGTTACAGTTTTTGACATAAATAATGGCATCATTGCATTTTGTAACAATGACAAAATTACTTCAGACTCAGTGGGATAATGCCGGTGCCCATTTAGTTTACATAGACTCAGTAGACGAGGATAAATTCATCGCGAACCAACTTGGAAACATTGTGGATGAAAGTAAGTGTCTAACAGTCAAATATGGAACACTAGTATCATTTTAGAAGCCTACCTTAATGTCATAAAGTGTATTCTGTGAAGTGTATGCAATATGTTGCTTTGTGCATCATTTCTGTCTTCATAAACTTGTATCACTCACTCACTCACTCACTCACTCACTCACTCACTCACGCACTCACTCACTCACTCACTCACTCACTCTCTCACTCACTCACTCACTCACTCACTCACTCAAACTCTCATATTAAAGAGAGAAAAATTAAGTTCTATATCGAAACTGATATTTTATTTATTTGATATTCATATATATAAGTACGGTTCATGGTAAAGGTTAGCATTCAGCATTTTACATCGTGTATTGCTTCACACAAGTTATATACATTAATACTTCATGTGTGATATTTGAATTTCAAAAAAAATTAAGGGTTTAGTGTCATGAACTGTTATTTGTCGAAGCACTTAGTTGTCGAAGCACATAGCGCATAATGCCTGAAGGATTACACCACACATCACAAAAGGAACCTTAAAATCAAAGTGCATTCTCTCTGGGGATGTTTCTTATTCATCGAGGAACATATCTAGGATGGTTGCTAATCATAATCAAACAATGCCATCAGCGTCTTGAGATTTGTATAGGGATAATGCAGGTATTAATTAAAAAAACACACCATCATAATCCCAACAGACGTGCAATAGAATCAGTACACTGTAAAGTGTAATCTTGTCTGCAACATTCATTCTTTATACTCGGAATCGACGCTTCACAATTCTGACCTAGTGATAACAACAGGATTAAATAATCCGAAAAAAACTTACCATTAGCGAGCTTACAAACAAGACAGGAGGTGATTTTTTCTAGTGGATAACAAGAATAGATATCGCAGGTAAATCGATATTTCTCTACCATGTATGTCTAGCAATATCTGTATTCATAATGATGTAACGACCGACCTTATCGTTTGCTGTTTCGATAGTTGTTTTTAAAGTTTTATGAAGACTCTTAACATGAGGACATTCTAGGAACACTAGTTTGAATAAACTATGTCCTACAACTCCGCCCCGGCTCATCTCGGGGTTCATTTTAAAGTCGGTCGACATAAGTTATGGCAATTCAGAATGGCCGCCATTGACAAGTCAACAACTACCATCCTGAACCACCATAACTCTCCTAAAATGGGTTCGGCGTGTCAGTAATGTAAACGTCTTTTAGATTTAAATACACCTCAAAACTCAACACATATATTGGACTTTTAGGGAACACCAAAACAGAAGTATCCAAATAACATTTATTCATATTGAGAAAACTTCATTATGATTAGTAAATTTCAATATATATAATGCATGACGACACGTATAATCAGATCCATGGACATTAGCTATAATTAAGAAGATCGTTACAAAAGCTAGCAACTATGTTTTAGATTAATGTAATATAGAGTCGTTAGACCTATCCATTTTTAAATCAGACATCCACAATATATAATAGATACAATTTTCTACCCAATCTGTTCATCAACAGACGAAAACTAGTAATAAACCCAAGTACATAGGTACTTATGTATATAGAACTACAATGTGACCCAGCTTATGGCATAAGTCTATGCCAGCGTTTCAATTATTCGTTCCAGTTGAACACATTATTAAACCCTCGACATAATTTTAACACCACTTGGTGGTCCACATCTATAAATCAGATAATATCAGGGAATCATGCATTCGTCTAGCTATTCGCCCAAATAGGCAAATTTACGACAGCATGCCAATGATTATGACTTATCGTGAAATAACAACACAGTTTTTGCTAGTCTACACTATCGCAATATAAAACTCAGCACTCTGAATCAAGGTAGAAAATAGATACTATACATGTCGAAGTCCATGATGAAATAAAGGTAACCTCAGAAGTTGATGTTTTAACATATTTTATAGTAGAATTCACAAGTTACATACATTCGAATATTTCCTACAGAAATATGACACTTATTTCATAAACGATATCAGTGCGATATGAATACGCATGTCTTACAATTAATGCAGGGTCATGGCTTCAAAGTGCTGTAGATATATGGTGTCTGAAACACGCTACCTATCACTGCATATAACATTCTATGATCGGCCATATATGCAATGTCATTTTAGTTCAAATACAAAACATTTCTTTAATTATCCGGATGCATTATTCTATAATTTAGTTTCATACAATACATGCTCATGTTTATACTAAAATATCGATAAAATGGCAGTCATACCTCACGTTGGTTTTCTCGAAAGTACAGGCCGACAGGATAATTTAGAAGTGAAAAATACAACCAAATAAATTAAATACGGCCTATATAATGAACTAGGTATCACAACAGAGGTGTGATCTTTCAATTTATAAAGTTTGCGAAAGGTTTAGTATTAGAAATATAGCAGATGGCAAAGAATTTTGGAGAGTTATATTGTATGTGTCATTATCTTAGAAAACTGTCACCGGAAGTGATGATAATTACAAAGCAGTAGACTGTGTTAAAATAAATTAGTCTATCAGACTGGTTATGAGAGGAAGTATAAGAAAATACCCAAATTATCTCCTAACAAAATTTAAGTGAAAGCGTGGAGCGTCACACAACCCACTCCCCAAGGGAAAAAAAATTTGACACAATTTTTTTTTAAAGGGAGATAATTTCATGGAAATAAACATCAAGATAGTAAACAACCGTAGCATTCAACAGTAAGTCAGGGACACCCAGGACGTCTAAAATTACAAGCCCATCCTATGTCTCCCTCAAATGCAGTCAAGTCAGACTAACACACAATATATTAAAATTAAGTCATCAGAATAAAACACAACCACAAATCTGTCCTATGTACATCATACGTACTAAAACCCATCATTCACAATGACAATTTCCCAATTTATAGCTAGAATAAATGTTGACATGTAATATGGCGGTGTTCTTTTCCTTTGAAACAATTCGGTTCTAAGTAAATACTGATGTAATCAACAGATTAATCAGCACTGTCTACAATATTACAAATTCAAAATACATTTTATACAATAAATTTAGAGCCAGTATCTTGAGAATAGACGACCTATCAAATAATTGTCATAAAGACAATCTTTACATTTACATACAAATATACAAGGCAATAACATATCATCCTGAGACCGAATGACTAGTTTTTGTCCCAATATACATGTTAAATATTACAATATAACGGTTACCATGTTGTTTTAACACAATGAAACAATATAATCATTCAAACATAACAACTCTGCTCTTTTGCTGAAAGGACTGAATACAGAGCCAACATATTTTCTATTTCCCACGACGCACCTGTCCTATAGTTATTCAATGACATGTCTAGTCAACACTGACATACAATCAATGCATGATAGCAATAGTAATAAACTAATATATCATATACAAAAAAAACACAAAAAAAAACACAACAAAACAAGTCCATATACTGATGTCTCCAGAGTTGACAGTCCAGTTGCAGAAAATCTCTCAAGTTGAGCATCAAGTCGATAGTAGTTGATGTCCATGGAATTTAGATTGCTGCATTTGAATGAAACAGATAAAAGTTCCACGAGTGCTCCAGTGTTGTTGACCAAGGATGGATATGTAGCACGAATGATAGTTGCACGAATGATAGTTCAGTGTATTCAGATTGCGTAGACCGAGTTCAATGTAAGTATAGACATCATTGTATGTTGATTCGCGATATTAATTCCCGGATGAAAGTATGGTGTACCACCTTGAAGACCAGTATCGCCAGAGCATTTATCCTAAAACTCAAACTTGAATACATGAGTATATGAAAAAATACAAAATGTGATACAATTAAGTTGTATCAAATTAACTATTTACATGTCAGTAACTATACGACAGGGAGGTGCTGACTTTACCCCCTGCAGGACTTCCGGTGTGTTTATTTCGCCTGCCCACCTGCAATCGAGAAAACCTTACAATATTAGTGCATGTTTACGAAGTAATATTTTATTGGTGTTCCCCATGACGATATTTTATCAATTGCTTTTTTTTTTCTTTTTTTTTTAAATTGTTTTCATTCGAAATATGGTGCACTACAAGGCGAGGTTACCAGAACACCATTAATTACATGGCTCATTTATTATATATTTCCTTATTGAAAATAACCCATTCATGCATAGAATCCGCTGTCCAGGGTATCCTTTTCTACAGCAGAAAAAATTCAAACAGACACATTTTACACAAAATAAATTATTTCAAAACCTCAATCTCGTTATCCTGACAGTATACGGAATAAAAAAATAATGAAAATTACCAAAAGAAAGCTTGTCAGCTTTTACTATAAAAAATATAAAAAATCCAAAGTATCAAAAAGCGGTTGACCAACCTTTATATCGATTTGTGGAATTTAGAGAATTTGAATTAAAATAATTAGAAATTTCGTGTCCTAATACATGCCAGATAACGCAATTTTATACAAACATATTATAAATATAATCATGCATCATTAGGATGTTCAACCGCCGTGTTCCCGTACACTCAATCACCGCGTTTTCGCTTACTCAACAACCGTGTTCTCGTATACTCAAACACCGTGTTTCCGTATATTCACCTATCGTGTTACCGCATACTCAACCACCGAGTTACCGTATACTCAACCGCCGCGTTCCCGTATACTCAACACCACTGTGTTCCCGTATACTCAACCACCGAGTTCACTGCATACTCAACCACCGCGTTCCCGTATGCTCAATACTCAACCACCGCGTTCCCGTATACTCATCCACCGTGTTCCGTATACTCAGCCACCGTGTTCTCGTATACTCAACCACCGTGTTCCTCATATACTCAACCACCTTGTTCCCCGAATACTTAACCCCCGCGTTCCCGTATACTCAATCACCGCCTTCCCGTATACTCAACCACCTTGTTCCCCCTATACTCAACCACCGTGTCCCCGTATACTCAACTACCGTGTTCCCCGTATACTCAATCACCGTGTTCCCCGTATACTCATCCCCTCGTTCCCGTATACTCAACCACCGTGTTCTCGTATATTCGACCACCGTGTTCCCGTATACTCAACCACCGTGTTCCCATATACTGAAAAACCGTATTTACCGTATATTCGACCACCGTGTTCCCCGTATACTCAACCACCTCGTTTCCCTGTACTCAACCACCGCGTTCCCGTATATTCGACCACCGTGTTCCCGTATATTCAACCACTGTGTTCCCGTATACTCAACAACCGTGTTCCCGTATACTCAACCACAGTATTCAAATGCACAACCCTGTTTCTGTATTCTTCCACTAATATTAGTACCATAAATTCGGAACGCCGCGTTACTGCAAAGTTAATCATCACTCGGCGGTTTTTATATAAGCAAATCGTAAAACGCAGAATGCAACCATTCGCCCTCGCACTGATTACACTAACACGAGTTAAAACACAGAGGATGCCTGAAAATGCACTGGCCTTTTTTGTTTCATCTTTCTGCCATTTATGTTTTTCATAGATTTTTCCGAAATGTATATTTGCAGTCAGATGAGAATATTTTACTGGGACTCAGATAATATTGATGGTCTAATTATATCTGCATGCTTCGTTGATATCTTAACTTATTGTTTTGATCCGCTGTCACCACACTTGAAAATGGGAAGAAGAATATGGAAAAATGAAAACAAGTCAGTTGAGTGGAAACAGAACACACAAAAACAACCGTGAATAAATTATGTATCCGATCTACACTTTAAAATCAGCATTGAGCTCGCTGCTATAAATAGACACCGTCGTGACACCGTCGTAAGATGACAGAAATATTGTTGAAAGCGAGGTTAAACCCTCATACAAACAAAAACAATATCGAATGAATCATCGATGCTACTGTATATTACGGTCCCCAATTCAAACGAAAATGAAAATCACAATTTCTCGTCAAAAACCGAATGTGTATATTAATTAAAGCATAGACATAAAACACATAAGGGTGATATAACTAAAAAATGAAGACCGTTCTTTTTTCGTTTTTTATTTTCAAATCATCGACAGTCCTCTTTAAATAAAAAATACTAACAATCATACAAATTGCAACAATCTGCTATAAACATTCTTTCCGAAAAATGATTTACCGTCAATTATCAAAACATTATTTTGCATTTTTAAAACATAGGCAACTAGAGTGTTTATTCTATGATACAATTTGGCATCGGAGGTGAATTCCGCTTTTATCGTGAACTATGGTAACCAACCTTCTGAAAATTTGACTGCAGAAGAAGGGTTGTGGGTAATGAATCATGGGTAATATTTCCGCACTTCTTTTCTATATCTTGTGCTTATCTAAATCTTAAACCTAGGTGCTTTACACACGGACACGTTTAAACCGCGGTCCCGTGTATCGGTGCTTCACACACGGACACGTTCAAACAGAGGTCCCGTGTATCGGTGCTTCAAACACGGATACGTATAAACCGAGGTGCCGTGTATCGGTGCTTTATACGCGGACGCGTTTAAACCGAGGTCCCGTGTATCGGTGCTTCACATACGGACACGTTTAAATAACCAAATGATCTTATCGATAATAGGAGCCGGGTATCGTACCCGGGTCACTATGTTTACTATTATCATCTCTCTATTTATGTTTCTATTTATCAATATATCTATATTCTCTCTCTCTCTCTCTAACTCATAATCGCGCTCTCGCCCTCTCTTTCTCTCTCTTTTTCTATTTCTCTCTTTCTCTCTCTCATTCACTCGATCTCGCCCTCTCTTTTTCTCTATCTCCCTCTCTCTTTTTCTTTCTCTCTCGCGTTCTCTCTCTCTCGTTCTCTCTCTCCCTCTCTCTCATTCCCTCGCTCTCTTCTCTCTCTCTCTCTCTCTCTCTCTCTCTCTCTCTCTCTCTCCGTTCTCTCTCTCCCTCTCTCTCATTCTCTCGCTCTCGCTCTCTCTCTCTATCTCTCTCTTTCTCTCTCTCTTTCTCTCTCTCTGATGACTCTATATAACGTTAACAGTGTTGCAGGGACAATAAACCAAGACAAAACAAACACATTTCCTATGCAACAACAAGTGCTTGCAACAGTTGCACAAACTGTCAGAGAAAAAGAAAAACATCTCTCCGAAATGCAGAAAAAGAACTGCTAATATATGTACGAGTTTAGCAACAAAACAAACAAATCATGGTTACTTGTCATAGAGGAGATTCCAGGCATCAGCTGATATTAACATAACAGAATCCTGCCAAATAACGCCTGATAAAATTTGTCAAAAGAAACTAGTCTGAGATGATCTGAGTTATTACACGCTCAATTTGAGCTCATGTCATATTTCAGCGGTATTTTAGTTCAAACTCATTCTCGCAGGAACTGATTCTCACGCGCCAACTTAAATTCCGAATATTGTAATAGTTAACTATTATGTTTTAATGCCTTTTTTAAGGAGGAACTTTTCCTTTGAACACTTTATGTCTATGGGATTCAACACAGTGACTTATGGGGCGCCGTTTTACTATTTATTTACTGTTTGCTAATATTCGCGACTTAACTGTGCTCTTCTTGAATTGTTTAATTACACTCGCACACATGAAATCAAATTAAGGGCACATTGAATTCGCGAATTCCTTAAACCATATTTATCCAATTTAAACTATTTTTTATAATTTCAACGATGTGAATAAATACTGTGATATAGGTTGATATATGTAATATTAATGTCTGATGTCAGTCTATGTTGTACTGTGATATAGGTTGATATATGTAATATTAATGTCTGATGTCAGTCTATATTGTACTGTGATATAGGTTGATATATTTAATATTAATGTATGATGTCAGTCTATATTGTACTGTGATATAGGTTGATATATGTAATATTAAGGTCTGATGTCAGTCTATGTTGTACCGTGATATAGGTTGATATATTTAATATTAATGTCTGATGTCAGTCTATGTTGTACTGTGATATAGGTTGATATATTTAATATTAAGGTCTGATGTCAGTCTATGTTGTACTGTGATATAGGTTGATATATTTAATATTAATGTCTGATGTCAGTCTATGTTGTACTGTGATATAGGTTGATACATTGTATGTTAAGGGCTGATGTCAGTCTAGTGTTACGGATATATAACAAACACATTATTTTTGTAATTTAAGTCACTGAAGAATTACAAAAAACAAGTAGAGCGGAATTTTCTCGTATTTTCATTATCAGGCATTTTAGCAGCCGTTGTTTCATTATTAAGGAGGTTGGATTAGCTCAGTATCTACTTTTATATATGTATTCCACTACTGAAAAACAAAAATCTGATTTATTCCATAGCAAAAGGATAAATTTTACTCAGAGCTACCCATACCCCTTATTATGTTGACAACAAAAAATGATCACAAATGACGGAAAAAATATGGGGAAAAAAAATTGCTAAAAATTTGGTATGTTACCATCTTTAATCCTACATTATATCCATATCTTCTAGAATGGAAAAAAATGTAACAATTCTGTTGTCAAATAAAACTATGATTTAAAAAATAAAATGTTTAGACTTGAAGATGTCAAAACTTGCCCAGCCAACATCCTTAAATAACAATTGACGTATTCCACAAGTACCTTCTAAGTGGTAAGCTGCCAGTTTAAAGTTGTGCATAATTCCCACCTTTCTCGAATAATTCTTGCTTGTAAAGCGAAGGTTTTGTACTTCAAGACTTCCAGTGGTATCATTCATCAACTTTCTCGAGTTTTTCCTATCTGTAGGACTTACTTTTTTTTTAATTTGTTTTGTTTATTTTGTATTAAACAGCCATGTGCTAGATTGCATGGTTGATTATTTGCATGCTGTAAAGTTAGCTGGGACTTTAGCAAATGGCAAATATTGGCAAAAATTCCAATCAACTAAAAATCATCTTTTTGACCATAGAGTACCGTCAGGAAAATAGATTTTGCTAAATTTAATGTTACGTTAAAAGTCGAAAAAGTGATTTTCGCTAAATTTTCGACACGCGAAAATATCTTCGTATACAGTATACTGAAAGACTCGAAATGTATGTAGTGGTCACGTGTAAGGGTCACGTGTAAAGGTGTCACGTGTGTAGGGGTTACGTTTGTAGGGTCACGTGTGTAGGGGTCACGTTTGCAATGAATCGACTCTTATCAGTAAAGTTAGAAGATATGGCATAATTATAGGCAATCATGCCATGTCACCAACTGTGGCTTATCTAAAATAGATCACTAACATAGAATTTACAAGGTTTATTTTTTATTTATTTTTGTGTTTGTTTTTTTGGGGGGTGGGGGGCAGGGTGGGATAATTAAAATGTGTCTGGCTTACCGTGCATTATCAATAACTTCAATTATTGCTAGTATGAGCTAGCTTAGAAGATATTTCTCAAAAAAAAATGTCTTCCTTGCAGTACAATATCAGTAATTTCGAATATTGCTAGTATCAGCTAGGTTAGAGGGTATACTTCTCAAGAAAAAACTGTCTCACTTACCATGCATTGTCCGTGAATAATTTCAGATATTGCTAGTATCAGTTAGGTTCGAAGATATTTCTCAAGGAAAAACTGTCTTACTTACCGTGCATTGTCCGTAAATAATTTTGTCTACTGCTAGTATCGGCTAGGTTAGAGGATATTTCTCAAGAAAAAAATATCTTACTTGCTGTGCATTATCACTAATTTCGACATTTTTTCTTGAGAAATATCCTCTCACCTAGCTGATACTAGCAATTGCCGAAAATAATGCAATCTAAGTAAGACAATTTCTTGTAAGTGTATGTGTTGTAGATTATGTGAGTGTATGTGTTGTGGGTTTATATGAGTGTATGTGTTGTGGGTTTATGTCAGTCTATGTGTGTTTATGTGTGTTTATGTGAATGTATGTGTTGTGTGTTTATGTGAGTATATGTGTTGTGTGTTTATATGAGTGTATGTGTTGTGGGTGTATGTGGGTGTATATGAGAGAGCGTGGTGTTGGTTCATATGAGTGTATGTGTTGTCGATGTATAGCTGAGAAAGCTCTTTAAACATCTGTGCAATTTTTTCCGGTGAATATATAATAGTTAAAAATAGTAACACATTGCCTTTATTTATTTGTAATTACGAAATACGAATGAATTCTTACTGGTTAATCATTCGTAAACACCTAAATGCTATTTTAAGAGTACAAGTCAACATATACTATATTCATGAAAAGGACAACTTATTGACTGGTTACCGTTCCTTGCAATTGTTTTCATTATTTTTCAATTTAGACAACTGCTTGTGCACAATCAATCCTTCTATATAATTAACTAACTTCCCTAAAACAAGGGCCTAGATGATTGGGTCCAGAGATGATAGGCACTATACTAGTATATAGTATTTTTTAATTTAATAACAATAAATCTATCCATTCTTTAGTAATTAACAAAACGAACTTGTAATTGATACACTAGAAACATTTTAATCTAACACGATCCGAAAGTTTCCCTATATTAACAACTTGAAAGAAGTTATTCTTATCTTTGAAAATCGAATATTTAATGGTCGGCAGTTAAGGTTTTATGTTTTGAATGTGCATGTAACAGCATTGATTTGCGTGTTTGTTTGTTTATGTTTAACGTCGCTTTCATCAATGTTTCAGTTATATTACGTCGGTGTCTTCTTACATCAGTGAGCTAAATGACCATTGTATAGTGCCGCCTCACTAGAATGGCACGCCATAGACACACAATTACACTGACACCGGGCCATCCAATCCTAGAACTACTATTTTATTATGCTGAATGTCAAGAAATGAGCTATTAGTACCATTTAAAACGAAATATGACCCGGCCGAGGATCGAACCGACGACCTTCCGCATGCGAGGTGGACGTCCTATCTTTCGGCCACAAAACAGCGATGAAGTCCATACAGCTCCTTTTAAACAAAATGGCGTCCTAAAAAGATTCGTACCAAATGAAAGTATTTTGTTCCTGACTAGTTCCTGATTTAGCAAAAACATCTTCAATTAATCTGTTATTGGAATTATATATAATTTCATTCTTTACGAAATTATATGAGAGTGTGAGAAAGAGTGTGTATAAGACAGTTTGTATAGGAGAGTGTGAGAAAGAGCGTGTATGAGAGAGAGAGAGAGAGAGAGAGAGAGAGAGAGAGAGTATGAGAAAGAACGTGTATACAGGAGTGTGTATTCTCATACACACTCTCTTATATACGTTCTTGAGAGAGAGTGCGAGAAAGAATATGTATAAGAGCATTTTTATGAGACAGAGTGTGAGAAATAACGTGTAAAAGAGTGTTTGTATGAAAGAAAGTGTGAGAAAGATCGTGTATAAAACGGATTTTGTATGAGAGACAGAGAGTGTGAAAAATAACGTGTATAAGAGAGTTTGTATGAGAGAGCGTGTGAGAAAGAGCGTACATAAGAGAGTATTTATGAGAAAGAGTGTGAGAAATAACGTGTATAAGAGAGTTTGTATGAGAGAGCGTGTGAAGACGCAAATTAGCAGCCCATTGTGTCATGTCCGTAGTCTCATAGTCTCACACTGGTGGCATGTAGTCTCATGTCAATAACCCATATATTCATAATGTTAGCAATGGTAGCCAAATGATTCATGGTCTCACACCGGTTGCCCATGGTCTCATTATATTGCAAAATAATTGCAATTTCAATAAGATTACACAACATATCACAAAAGGAACCTTAAAATAAAAATAAATGCATTCGTTTCATCCTCTCTGGGGATGTTTCTTATTCATCGAGGAACATATTTAGGATGGTTGCTAATCAATATCAAACAATGCGATCAGCGTCTTGAGATTTGTATGGGGATAATGCAGGTATTAGTTATAAACAACAACATCATTAGCAACAACGAAAGTGCAGTAGAATCAGTATACTGCACAGTGTAATCTTATCTGCAACATTCTTCTGCTAAGCAGCTCACTCTGGATAACCATAAATGAGAAGGCCAAATCACTTGTCTAGACAAATAAAATGGATCGGTCGCCACCCAAAATGTTTATACTCGGAATCGACGCTTCACAATACTGACTTAGTGATAACGAAAGGATTAAATAATCCGAAAAAAACTTACCATAAGCTTGCTTACCAACAAGACAGGAGGTGAATTACTCTTGTGGAGATTAGAACAGATTTCGCAGGTAAATAGATATTTCTCTAGCATGTATGTCTAGCAATATATGTATCCTTAACGACATGCTCTATTTATGTGAGGGATTCTATGCTTATGATACAGTACACAGAAATATAAAAAGATCGGACAGGAAAAGTAGCATTTAAGGAGGACAGTCAACCTCAAACAAACGCAAACAAATAAACAAGAAGGCAAAAGTAATAATAAATGTAAACGACATCACAAACACATAAGGGTTGACAATAGGGCTACCGCCTTGGAACGGTCAGTGGCAAAGTAGGCCACTGGATGTTTAAACCGGTTCTAGGGTGCACCAGTCTTACAAGCAACGTGTCTTCTAACGTACATTAGAAGAACAGTTTGATTGGATGACTAAACAATCCATAATTTCCAAGGTCATCGTTATGTAATTGTGTATTGCTGTTTTTGATTACTCTGATATTTAGACTGATTTGAGAAAATCCATATGCCAACATGTTTTCCCACGAAATCAATGTATCTATTACAAGCAAAGTACACAGTGATATACCCATTTAAAAAGAAAAAAAAAGAAATAAAAAATAATTAATGTCAGTATAATTTTAAACATGTAACACCAACATACAGAGTCCATCACGCATTGCTTTAGATTATAATAACTATATATATACGGCATAACAAACATTGTTCGAGATCCTGGTTAGAGCTAACACTTATCTAACACCATCATTGATGTATATTCAACATTCTGACCGAGACCCTGCAAACCATCCAGGTAGCATATAACATAGGCCCCACTCACTCTGTATGATTAGTTTATTCATCCATTTATGAGATATAGTTGTTTGAACGAATTATTTAGGTCTATTTCATATAGACCCTTATTTTACATTTTTGTTTTTCGGAGTCTGTATTTAATACAGAGAGATATAATATGTGCCTTTTTGTATTTTGTTGTGACTATACCAAATATAACCTACATCCGTTAACCTTTAATTAAAAACCTTTTTAATGACATGCCATGCTTCGGGGAGGCCAGGGTTTGGCCTTTACCCACCCACCCCATACAAGGGGTCATACCCATGTCGCCCGGGTGCGGACCATAATTGCTTTTCATTCTCAATGCTTAGAATGAAAGGAACCTAATATCCGCTAGGTTCCTTTTGACTATTGATTAATTGTGCAATTGTGTTTCACCATGTTTACGTTGAGAAATGTTCGGCTGTGTACATACTCATTTTGTAAACCATTGTTTCAATCACTGTGTACTGTGAGGTAAGTACTTGTGATCTGTCGCAATCAGACTCTTAGACAATACATGCTATCATTATAATGGGAGGGGGGGGGGGGGGCCATTTACGAATTAATTTATTTCTAATAACGTTTTTTTCAAGATATATGTGATTAAAATTATAAAAAGAACAGTATTTAAACAAAATACATTTTAAACTGGAAAAACACAATAAAACTGAGGAAATATGTAAATTTCGTAACTGCGTTTTCCGGGCGTTTAAGTGGTCGGTGATGTACGTCACAATTTCTAATGATTATTTAAACTCTTAATTTACTTTATCATTTCTTAAATAAAATAGTAATAAATCGAGTGTTTGAACGGGGACAGTAGATAGACTATATAGTAATAAAGTCCTGGTTTGAATTATGTACATGCTTTATTACAAAAATGACCATCATTATTTTGCCTATTAAAATATCAACAGGGACATCTCCTGTTCTCCGTGAAATTACCGAGTTGCAAGAGGGTTCGTCTACATTCAACTTCGTCTACTTTATGTTATGAAAAAGTATGAATGAATTATGTTTAAATCAGAGACGTAATACCATACATGACCTCTGGTCAAATTAAATTGATTCTTATCACCTGGGATGAAAATTATCGTCATAAGGGCTTTATATGCCGTGTAATTGTCATGCCAGTCGTCATATAAATCCCTGTTATCACATGACCTGTTGGCAAATTAAATTGATTCTGTTTGCAGTTTTTCTTGCGTAACATATTTAGGATTTAAAAATAAAAATGACAGAAAGGTCAGTTGCATGCTCGTCTCGATCTATGTATTTGTGTTGGAACAGGTCAAAGCACCAGTACGCACCAATAAAGTCGATATGGTTAATGCCGTTCAGTCAATGTACATAATAACGGTGTCTACTTGTAACAGTGAGCTTAATCGGCCGTTTCCAAAGGTCCATTATCATACTCTTTTTTAATGCTCATCTTTACAGTGCTATCACTGGAATACCACGCCCGTATCAGACACCTAGCACTACCATTTACATTATTAAGGCACATATACAAGTTAAATATTTTTCACCGATAATGTTACACCAGAGCTGGGATGATAACCGAGTCAGTATTTTATCGATTTTATTTAATCAAATGTTTAACAGTATAGGTTATTCAGAGCTGCATCAGAGAGGGAAAATGGTCACCAATAATATAAATCAGATGCATCAATGTTATTGATCACTGATAAATTAAACCGTTGCACTGGTCTGAAAAAACACCGGTGTATTGACAATATACAAGTGTAGCGGTATTATGTATTTGGTGGAGCAATATGTCTTTTAATACAGTCATGTGCCCTGTAAAAATGTAGATGTGTACTGGTATTGTTTTACCAGTGCACTGTTTTTACAGTAGTCAAATTTATTACTCACAGACATAAGTATATGACAATATAACATTCTTAATTTTGATAATGTAAAAATATAAAAAAGCAAATTGTGAGCCCCTTACCTATGGAAAGCCAAAATTAGCAGAAACTCAAATAATTGCACCTCTCTTTAAATATTTGAACCGGTTCAAATTATTTATACTGTTGTACAAATATTTTGTACTACGGTTGAAATAATTTGTATTGCGGTTTAAATCACCTGTACCAGGGTTCAAATAGTCCAAATTTACAAATTATGGTACAGATTATTTTAACCGCGTTACAACTCAGCGATCTCCCTTTTAAAATGCATTTGAAAAGTGGTCTGCCACCACAACAAAAATCGACCGTCATATATAACCTTACATGTGTTGAAAGGGCGTACAACAACATACTAGCATTATCATTTGGTTGGCTGGTCTCAATCAAATTTGTGTTTTTCCTTTTGTTACTGTCAAATATATAAAATGGCTGCCACAGTGATGATCACTATGCATAGATTTATATTCGGAAATATTTAAAAGTAAAACTACAGCTTTTAAGGATATTATAGAAACTTTAATTATTGAAACAGTGGCCTACTTTGCCACTGACCGTTCCAAGGCGGTAGTCCTATGGTCAACCCTTTTGTGTTTGTGATGTCGTTTACTTTTATTATTACTTTTGCCTTCTTGTTTGTCTGTTTGCCTGTTTGCATGTTTGTTTCTGTGTTTTGTGGTTGACTGTCCTCAATGAATGCTAATTTCCCTGTCCGATCTTTTTATATTTCTTTACGGTTTAAGCATAGGACACATTTTCCATTTTTGGCAACTTTTGGCAACTTTGAATTGCTTCCTATTTCAAAACATGCAAAAAGCATGTAATTTGATCACAATATTCAAATCAAACCACTTTTTTATTGAAAGCATCTGCATAGAATCTTATTAATTGTACATAACAAAACAAAACACACAACTTAGTAGTAATAGAGTGATATATTTACGTATTTTACTGCCTTAGACGGCCTTAAGAAAAGACGGCAGCATTTTTCTGTGTTTTGTGGTTTACTGTCCTCCTTGAATGCTACTTTCCCTGTCCGATCGTTTTATATTTCTTTAGCACAATATTCCCAAGGGTCGACTCGGTTTTGTGTTTTTTCATTGCCGCCATTTATCCATGACCAAAAGTTGGTCAATTTAAAATAAATTTCAAAAGCCATCTCCAAACACACTTTAACAGGGAGAGAGTACCAAGTATTTTTTTTTTTATTATTTCTTCACATATCTTGAGATGAGCCGCATTTCAAATGATTAGTACCGCAGTTTAATTCATTGATGGATATGTTCCATAATTCCTCCTTTGTACCTCAGTTCCAATTAGTTGTACCGCTGTTCAAATGATTTGTACCGCAGCCTAATTCATTTATGGATATGATCCAAAATTCCACATTTGTACCTCTGAGTTCCAATTATTTGTACCGCTGTTCAAATGATTTCCAATTATTTGTACCGCTGTTCAAATGATTTGTACCGCAGTCTATTATTGGAGAGCACTGTAATAACAACACATATTTTTAAAACTTTAATAGATTTGGCAAATATTGGGCGTGGCATGGATTGAAAAACAAGCCCCAAGCATGGGGTTTAACAATTGGGCTGCCGGTAAGCACAAAAGACCATTATGGCGAGCAATTACAGTAGAAAGCATTAAGCAATAAAGCAGATTGAATATTACACTATTAAGGACATAAATACATGTGCACCCAATTAAATGTTCATTATGAAAGCAACTTTTCTGATAAGCATTTAAGCAAGTGTTGAAAGCACGGTTGATATTCAAGCATAATTACAAGTGCACCGAATTCAATCAATTCAAATGTTTTTTATCAATTCGTACGGAGAGCAAATTTGTATATAATTTATGTTTAGATTACAATTCAGTCTCTGGGTATACAGGAGCTGAATAAATTTAAACTGAAACTTATATGTCCTTCCTTTCACACCTTCGCTGCCCGCCGATAATTACACACTACAACATTTTAACACATCAACTAGGTGTAATCCAAAACTTCCAGCAAGCATGTAAATGTTCTTAATATCCATGCCACACCAGTAATGGTTGACTACGTAAGTGGATCCAGAGGAAGACATCAACTGAAAATATATAACTCGGAGAAAGCAACATGATCTTGCAACATAAAATACTATCTTTTGAATATAAGTATTGACAAATAATAAAATTTCTTTAATAAACTTATCGTACTTATACAACTTCATAACACTATTATCGATTGCAATCAATGATCCTGTGGGCTGGGAGGGAGGGAATTTAAATTGTTAACATAAGCTAAAACACAGTACCTCGATGTGAATCCAACATGACGGTGTAGATCTACGAATACTGCACCGTGAAATTTACTCCCTAAGTTCAAAACGCTAATTTTGTGTCATCCAATAACCGTTGACTATAACAGATATTATAGTCAGTATTATTGGAGAGCACTGTAATAACAACACATCAAAATATTTTTTAAACTTTTATAGATTTGGCAAATAATGGGCGTGGCATGAATTGAAAAACAAGCCCCAAGCATGGGGTTTAACAATTGGGCTGCCGGAAAGCACAACAGACCATTATGGCAAGCCCTTACAGTAGAAAGCATTAAGCAATAAAGCAGATTGCATATTACACTATTAAGGACATAAATACATGTGCACCAAATTAAATGTTCATTATGAAAGCAACTTTTCTGATAAGCATTTAAGCAAGTGTTGAAAGCACGGTTGATATTCAAGCATAATTACAAGTGCACCGAATTCAATCAATTCAAATGTTTTTTATCAATTCGTACGGACAGCAAATTTGTATATAATTTATGTTTAGATTACAATTCAGTCTCTGGGTATACAGGAGCTGAATAAATTTAAACTGAAACTAATATGTCCTTCCTTTCACACCTTCGCTGCCCGCCATATGGATGGGCGCCCGGACACTCCAAGTCATAGAGTAGAGTGTCCATGCCCCTATCCACCGCAAAAAATAGGGGAAACATTTTTTGGCAGCAGCGAAGAGTGTGTATCAAAAACGAAATATCCGAATGCCACGCCCAAAACAGAAACGGTGCCAAAGAAATATCAATTTTCTCATCACTGCCTACTTTAAATGAAACATTAAAATCCAGCCGCTAACTGGTTAAGAAACAAGTTGTTCCCCACATTTGATAAATGAACACCATACTGTTCAAGTCAGGTATCATCAGCCGGAATGTTTGGGTATGCTAACTGGTTTAAGACAACAAGGTGTTCCCCACAGTTAATTATGAACACCATCCCGTTCAAGACTGGTATCATCAGCCTGAATGTCTGGGTGTAGCAAATAAAGGCCCCCAATATCTATTATCGCCTTAGCAGCGTAACTGTTTAGCCGCTTTCTGGCCCTTGTCCTTGCTAAAGGATTGATAGAATAACGCCATGAAAGCCGAGGAAGTATTTAATAACAAACAACGACCACATCTAAAAACCGTTAATGTGCATTTCCCTCAATCATTTCTCCACGACCACATGAGTTGATGCATCAGACATTGGCAAAATAAATAAATGTCAGGAAATTATCAAGTATGTAAAGGTTGGAGGATGATTTAACTGTAATGAGTGTCTCGAAAAACAAACTGACTGTTAAACGTGCCTAAATTAGCATCAGGAATATCGATCTTAAGCGGTTAAATAATATGAAGTGTAAAATATACATGATACTCAGTTGCAGACTTAGAACTCTGAATGATTTCTGATAAAGCATGTATCTTTCCTACTGTTTCGCGTGCCATGGTTATTTTCATTTCAGACATCAAACAACTGATATACATTTGTTTGTGTACAATATGCACATTTTTCTAAGTGTATTAACTTTTGTCTCCTGGATAATCAAGTTTATTTCTATTGTAAACATGACTTTAACTGTACATTCATTGGATTGAGGAATGTTCATTTGTTCTTCTTCGGAGCTAATCTGGGTGGTGGTTTGTGTTTTTCGTATTTCGGCATTTTTTTCATGCAGTAACTTCAAGGAACCAAAGATTCCTTGAAGTCTTCTTTGTAAATTTTCATTTGTTTTTTGAAGAACTATGCTCAATCCGTTCTGTTTATCAGACAAGTTTTCGATGTTGACATCCGTGGACGAGCTGTGTGTCGTACAGTGACTTTTCATACTGCATATTTCGTCTCTGAGCTGACCAACTTGTAGTTCGGAGTGTGCAATATGACTGGACAGCTGCTCTTTCATCTCTGATATTTCGGTCCGAATAACACCTAGACACTCAATAATTGCTGTAGATATAGATGATGTTTCATCACTTTTGTCTTCCATGTCATTTAGTTCATTATGGCCGCTATCATCCGGAATGCTGTGGATGTCGGAACATTCAGAAACATCATCCGGGTGTACTTCATCTACATAGCTGCTTTGAATCGCCAATACTTCGGACGATTTTTCTTTCATTTCTGCACTACCTTGTGTATTGAAATACTGTGTGATCATTTCCTTGACACTTGTATTGAAGTCATCAATGGATATGTTGTCTTCCGTAATTTTCTTTTCGATCACTGTAAATATTTTGGGTAGGTCTAGTTGTAAAAATTGGTTTGTATTTTTTCCGTTAATCAAACAGGACGATTTTGTATGATACATATTCATTGTGTAATGTGTCGATTTACCTGAGAAAACCTTGTACTTTGTTTCAATAAGATGTCCGACTTTGTCAATCACGGGGATCTTTTTGCAGATTATGTTATTTTGCTGGGACATGAAGAACTCTTCTGTTGCAAAACGCAGCAGCTCGTATGTTCCGGCATTTAAATTAAGTTTCACGCCGCAACCAGTTTCAGTTAGCTGTAATCCCTGGTTTTCTGTCACAGAAATTTTTTTCTTCATGGATTTAATTTCAGTTAGTTTATAATTGCCAGCTAGAAAAAGAGATATTATACTAACCACATTTTTGATTTGATCTAAACTAAGCCGGATAGTATTTCCATTTTAGGACCTACCTTGTTGACATTTTGGTCCAAATATTTAAAATTATGCGACATATCTATGGCTTAGTCACTGATTTTAACACAGCCAAAGTACGAACGAGTTCAAAGTGTGATATGCAGAGGAGAAAATGTTGTTGCCATATTAGAAAAAACGGACATTGTTGTGTACACTATTTGTTTAGAATTTACTGTTTGGTCAATGAAAATCCATCATTTACATTATACATGTAGAAGCTCAACAGTTATGAACAACAGATTGAACACATGTTACATTGTTTACATTAAATATAGTTCAACATGCATGAAATCTTTACAAATTATACTATTTTAAACTATGTAATATGTTATAAATGAGTAATATAAAATTTGGAAGTTTAAACTGTAGGTGTTTATACTCAGATCAATTAAAGAGGAGAGACATATTTTCAAGGTGCAGCGATATATATGACCGAATGGGGTTTTGATGCAAAATGTTCATCATTCTCTATGTTGTAGTGACAATTGACGTTTTTTTCAAAAATTGTTGTGACCACATAGAAAATGGATAACTATGATATCATTGGAAAGTATAAACCCTCTCCAGCAAGGATCAGTTGAAATTACTTGCGCAAAGTGGTACGATTTTTGGCAGTCAACGGTTAAAATACGTGACCCTCATAAAACAAAAAAAATATTGTTTTAAACATAAATCACCAAAGAGATGAATGAACCAACTCTGAAGCAATCTTTTGCAAAAACATGTGTTAGGTATTTTGTGTTCAACTTTCAATAGAAAAAAATATTCCATGTATGTCACTTATTTTTGGAAATAGACGCGATAAATGGATGCATAAAGGGAGATAATAAAATTAAAAAATGATCAAACATATGCAGCTTCGCCTTTATCGTAAACCACTGGTGGATTGATATCAAATTAAGTATTAAGCCTTACTGATTACAACCTGCATCTAACATGTGCTTTAAAATACATTAAATTAAAGAAAACGTTTCTAAAACGAGTTATGGTGAAACCAAAACACACCTGGAAATCAGTTTTATGAAGATTTATTATGTTTCTAAATTTATTATTTGTTGTTTGCGTTTAACAAGTTTAAATTTAACTATGTTTTATTATATGCGTTATGAACTGCCTACATTAAACTTTAAGATGGATATCAGTGTACTGAACTCCTACACAAATATGTGTATGATTTTGAATACGTATTGTAAGAAAAATCAAACACTTTAAAAAAACACGTATACATAACGAGATACATAAAGTATAGTATTAGTTACAATTCGATTGTATTAGCATGTTTAAGGCTTCACATAGTATAATCCATATTTGATACACTCTGTATTAATTTCTTTTTTTATGCATATACCGTTTATATACCAACAAGTGTGACATTTGTTGATGTGTTTTAATTTGCCTTATAATCACTTATCTTCTATTAATTCCAAATAAAAAGCACTTTTAATTATTATCTCATCTTTAATCTATATCTTCATTATATCCAACATGGTTGTCAAGAAAAAACCCATTGCTATTTGTCTTTTTGTTAAATGAAGTTCCACGTATATCCATGGCTTATGCATATGTTATCCATTCCTTTCGTTAACATCTACTTAACACTGTATTGTCGAATGTGGTGACCAAGTGGATAAACACGTTCAACTCTGAATCCGGATATCACGGGTCTGAGACTCACTGGTGCCACGCGATATTTCGGTGTCCTTAGGCAATACTCTAGCCTCGTCCGTCGGACGGGAGTGTTAACCGGGCTGTCCTTGTATCGGAGTCTAACCTTCGAGCACTTTAAAGAGCCATAGGAATATATTCGATAGTAAGCGTAATACACATTTCCTAAACTGTTCCAATGCGATACCAAGGTGTCAACCCCTTTATATGTATAGCGTCAGATACTTTTCTTCTATATATCCTTGTAATGGTTGTTTGTTTCAAATTTGTGAATTTCCTGTTCGACTTTTATACCTTCTTTTGAGGTTAAGTTCACTTTTTATACTTATGATGTGTGAACTATATCTTTGTCCATATGTTTCCAACAATGGCAACTTTTTACATTTACATGAATACATATTACATCTTCCATTGTGATTTTAATATTTTGCATTGCTAAAGTGTTATGTTTTGTTCTTAAGTTACATTTCCACTTCACTATGCATGACAATGTTAAGTTCTCCTTGATATTTTCCTACTTCGATAGCATCATTGTACTGGACTTGGGTTAGCTTTGTTACAAAGGTGTTCGTCTGATTTACACTTACATGTACAACGCCCAACTAGAGCCAGTCGATTGAAGCCATCACAAAACATCCGTATTTTCGATATCTCAAAGATACCTCAAGTCCAGACCTTGAACTTGATGGTGAAGGTCAAATTTCAGAACTGCATTGACATCCTCTCATCCTCAACACACTTCATACTCAGATTCAGCTTATTGAACGGTCTAGAAGGATTTCACAAGCCATTTTCAGGCAAAACACTATGTCTTGACCTTGACCTTGATGATGAAGATCAAATTTCAGACCTTTAGTGACAACCTCATCTTCAACAAGCTTCCTATAACGTTTCAGCTTCTTACATCGAATGAGTTGCGAACTTAGACTGGCAAGGTCAATAACTACTGATGCAAGCAACAAACAAGAGATACAAGTAGCAGACTCGGTTTTATTGATTCTGTTCATGAGAGGTAATGTAAAATGCAACACCTCTCACGCCTCCAAACACTGGTTTAAGCGATATTTTACTTTAAATCCACACAGATTGGGCTTGATGATCCCAAAGGATCAGTAAGTAATAAAACTACTAATTTGTAGTCTTTTTACGGCCGCCACACAGTACTAAATAAATGCTAGTTTGAATGTCAATAAATACTGAACAGGGGATCTCTTGAAAGCAAGAATAATAAACAAGAGATAAAAGAGGCTGACTTATCTTAAATTTAAACTTTTTGACCTAATCAAAATGTCTGTAAAGACGGATTTTTAATATCTCGAACCGGTCAGGAGTAATTCCATCCACACGGTCGTGACGGACAGGCTGACAGAGTGACGGACGGACTGCTTCAAAAACAATATATGCGATTTCTTCCAAAAAATGCGGTTATCATGAATGGCATGTTTCTTATGCAAACGTATGATGCTGTGGTACATGACCGTCTACAGCTGCAAATGCATTATGTTACGAGAAGATCTGATGCCATTTCTCCGAAAAAATACGTCTATTTCAATCCGTTATCGCTCATTTCCCATCCATGTCTAACAAGGAACTCAGGCACTTGTTTTGAATTATCGGCATTCATCCTTAGTGTTGCTTGAGTCGATGCATGTCTTACAGGGAGCTGAAAACTGCCTTCAAATCATGGTGGAAGCTTTGCTAAACAGATAAATTTAAATCCGACAACTTCATTCATAGTTTATCTAAAATATGGTGAAACACTGCACAATGTCCCTTTGGGGCTTACGAAAATGGCTGCTAAAGGCCTGTTTCAAAAGCCCTATCATAGCCTGCCTGAGTCATCTTTAATTGCTACTTTATTTTTGAAGCTAGAAGCACTATTTACCTTCATCACCTTGATAATTGTTTTATTTCCAATAACATAAGTCAGTCAAGAACTGCAGGAAAAAATGCACGTTTAGAGTCACAATTAGTGGTTTGTTGCTCCAGATACCGATAAATGTTCCATTTTCGCAGTGTCGATAGGTAAACTGGCCTTGTAAAAAACAATGTTTTACATGTCTTCTAGTATATCTACGAGCATTTCCAAAAGGTATACAGGTAACTATCTTGCGTAGTTAGAATGTTTTATGCTGTCGAATTAAGGCAGCATTTTGCCTGCGTCGCGAGATGTAATATCCAATCAGCCGATCTTTCCGCCCTAATGCTGGTTAACATCGAAACATAAATCAGATCTGAATGTTGCCGACTTTGTAAAACCGTAAGCACCAAGTTCTGAGATTTCCTGGGCGATATTACCTGATATGGCAATTTCAATTGCGTGGCGTCAGCTGCTGAATCAATGAACCATTATAAAGTGTTTCTCTAATCTGTCAAAACGTATCAAAAAAAAAAAAAGAACACAAGTCCATTATCTTACTCTTTTTTAAAAATGACAACGTTTATTACCCAAAAAAATACTAGATATATAAATTGCACATTGTAATGCTTAATGAATACTTCGAGACTGCTGTGTGTCCTTTTAGATATCGTACTGTTTAACAAAAATCAATCGCAAACACAAACGACAAAGCTTAAAAACTCGAATGAATGCACATCATAGAAAATATTAAATGGCATTTTTAGAGATTATCAACATGAATATACTAGTACCACGTATGCACTAGTATAGCCTTAATTCAAATTCCGTTTATAAAAGCTTTTGATATACTATAGAAAGACGTATTTTTCATTTAATATATATTATATATTACGTATCAGAATTCTAAGCCGCTCCTTAAATGTTGTCAATAGGAAACATATTTTTGTTCTATGCTGTAGACTCGAAACACACAATGGTCGAGTCTGTCACTTCAGTCGATGTAAGACAACTGTCTTTCAGTGATATATAGAAATACAACCGTCAGACAAGAAGTTGCAATACAGGCAGAAAAAAACAAAAATGAATCAGCAACGGAAAACAGAGACTCGGGAACAATACCTGGATCAAACTTAGTTACACCTGCAGGTCCTTTAACTGATATTGAGAGTATAGTTGATAACCTGGAGCAGATCATTATACAGGAGATAAAGGAATCCTGCTTGCATAACTGTTCGGAACATGGCAAACGTGTTCAAGGTAATTTTGCATATACAAGTATCATAATTTATCTCATTAGCTTTGGTAAAGGATATTCAAAGAAGTAAAAATACGAATATTAAAACAACATAGTATCATCCATGGTTTAAAACTGTCACTTGTTTTAGAAATGCCTATCGCTCATTTCATAAGAACACAATTAACATAAGAGCTTGCTGGTGTAAGCAGAGTTATTGTACGCTTACGATATTATTTTGTCAGGTACCTGTGTTTGCCATAGCGGTTATGGAGCAGATGATTGTTCACTTGATATTGTCACACCGCCAATTATTGCTGGACTGTTAGATGATGGACTTTGTCATGAAAAACACAGCGACTGTGACCACGTTTATGTATTTGGACAAGTGTTTGTTTCTACCAACCTGACTTGCAAGCTGAAGGAGTACCACGTATGCACTATGTATAATGTTTTAAAATTACTAAGCAGAACTGTCGAATATATTTTAGTTTGATAGCCCAATTCGGTAATTACTTAAACAGATTATGTCCCTTTAAAATCTCTTCAGCTTTTAGAACAATTTGACCAAGAGTAATAATTCGCATACCCAATAGCATGAACCCTTACTGTAAATCACTGTTCATGAGCAAATTGTGTATTCAATTAAATATCAGATAACTAGGCCCGCTAATTAAAGCTGTTGTACAAAGTAAACATATACTGAATAAAAACAGAAATGTCCCACCATTTTGCTGGTATTTCCACAGGCCAATTTTTGAGGGCTTATAAAACCTTAAAAAGCGTTTAAATAAAACAATGTTTGATATTTGTAAGCACACGTACGTGAATACTAAATATCCCATTAAACAGTTTCAAATTTGTCAAGCAATAATCTTTTATGGATGATATGGAAATGTGATAGAGAGGTAATTTGATTAGTGTTGATAATCAAAAGCTGCCATCTACACAATCTGTATTATGTTTTTTGGTTAACTCCCTTGTGTACTGACTTTTCAAGAACATCTTTCTTTTGACTATTGTTGGCAGTATCTAATTGTTCTTAAAATATCATTATTTTTTCCTGTTTTGCTGTCTAGACAATCAGCATCAACATCAGCGAAAGTTTCTTTTTTTTTCAGTATATAAAGCGTAAATCTAGGTCTAATGGTCTTAGGCGTAAATCGCGTGTAATTATTTCTGTCGCTGATTTACGTACTATTTTTAAACAGTCTGGAAAGCACTCTATGCTTTCACGGCTTACCTCTTTGTCCATTTCTTCACTAAAGTTGATCGACGAGGAAGCCGACAAAATGTTCATTGGTACATATCCCTTGTATAACACTGCTTCCATAGTTCAAAGCTACACACAACATGTTCTCCGACCCCATATTGACAAGGAGTCTGATCACGTCAGGCATTTTCTAAAACTATTTTATATTAATAAAGGTATTGATTTCATTGACATGCCTAGTATTTTTCGAGATACTCATGTAGTTGATTCTATCCCAAAATATTTCAAAAATTCCGAAAGTCCTGTAATTTGTTATAAGTATAAAAAGCTTATTAGAAATATTATTTTCAACTACAACAAAATAGTTTCTGACCTTGATATAGTACATAATACTCCTAAGGAATGTGAATGAAACACATCAAATGTTTTCTATGATCCAGCAGGTCATGTCATCACTGGTAATTTTGATATTGTTGATAAAGGTATTCGGCATTTGTTTTCGAAAGGTCCTAAATATAGATTACCTTCAACTATTGATTTTAATGCCCGTCGTTCCCCGATCGTCCACTCCATTGATAATTTTAGTATAAAATGGTGTCGTAGAGAACATGCGGACCCAAACTCGCTTTCTACTTGGAAAAAGTCAATTCTTAAAATTATAGATACACGTATTAACTTTTATAATGTTAACCCTCTTTACTTCCTCCGAGACCTAGGTTTTCCTTTCGTAATTTAAAATCAAGAATTTCATAATAAATTTGTTCTAGTTCCTGCAGATAAAGCAGCTAATAATGTAATTATTGTTTGACGCCTACATTACGTCAATGTTTTATCTCTGGAACTTGGCAGCACCAATTCGTATACTCCAGTTAATTCTACTGAGGATGATGTTGTTTCTGCACATATCACTCGGTGCACTACTTTCAAGGCTGGTGTAAACGATCAGAAAAATAAACTGCCTACCATGTACTGGATTCCTAAATTACATACAAATCCGTATAAGCAGAACTTTATTTCCAATTCTAGTGCCTGCACCACAACAAACATCTCCAAAGTTTTAGCCTCTTGTCTTACTGCCGTTAACGTTAAACTATATTGTGATAAAACTTATGAAAACTCTGGGATTAATTTATTTTGGTCTGTAAACAATTCAGGAGACGTTCTTGATAAAATTGTCAATAAAGGTCAAATTTCATCAATAAGCACTTATGACTTCTCTACACTGTATACAACCTTACCACATCACCTTTATTAAAGACAAGCTAATTTCTCTTCTTCAAAAAACATTCGCTAGAGAAAATACTACATTTTTGGCATGTAATAATATTAAAGCGTTTTTTACTAACGGCAGTTTAGACAATTATACTATGTGGACTTGCTATGAAGTTTGTGAAGCACTCATCTTCCTATTAGATAATATTTTCGTCAGGTATGGTATCACCGTTTATAGACAAATTGTTGGTATCCCTATGGGTACGAACTGTGCACCACTTGTCGCAGATTTGTTTTTATTTTGCTATGACAGAGATTTCATGTTGAGTCTTTCACCAGATACCCTGGCAGATGTTATTGAAACTTTTAATGACCCCTCTCGGTATCTGGATGACATACTGAACATTGACAACCCTTTATTTCCAACTATGGTTGATAATATTTATCATAAGGAACTTCAGCTTAATTAAGCTAATATATCTGATAATAACGCTTCTTTTCTTGATTTAGATCTCTCGATTGAAAATGGTGATATAATTAGCAAAATGTATGACAAGGGAGATGATTTTAATTTTGATATTGTTAATTACTCTCACTTGGATGGGGATGTTCCCCGAGCAACTTCTTATGGGGTGTATGTGTCTTAAATTATTCTTTTTTCAAAAGCTTGTACCCGAGTTGAGGACTTTAATATTCGTAATATTTGTATAACTAAAACGCTACTCAATCAGGGTTACCGTTACCATAAACTTAGTAAAACCTTTGCAAAATTTTATTATCGTAACCCTGATATTCTTTTCAATTATAAAAGTAATTTAAGGACTCTTCTGCGACAAGGACTATCACAATCTGACTTCTATGGTGATGTGATTTATAAACTTCGTAAGATTCTTGTTCATGATCACTTTCATACTATCTTTGTTAAACTTGTTAAAAAGTTTATCAAAAGATGTTATGACCCTATCATTTTGCTTTCGTACTGCATGCTTGGTGGTGGACCCGTTTACAGTTCTCCACTTTGCTTTCCTCTTTATTCGAGATATTATCAATGACAATGACAATATGTTTATTGATTTTGGCCACCGGCTTTAATTGTACGATGACCCGACAGGCTGTGGACCCTATGATGACGCCTACCTAAAGCCCATTGGGACGGTGGCGTTTGATGTTTGTCTGTGATCTTTCTTGTCGTGCCCTTAATGGTTTATTCTCTTGTTGCTCTGTCTTCTGCCAAGTCATTAAGTACCTTCATTGTGGCTTTCTAGGCTCACGTTTTTTGTATTCTATTTACACGAGCATGTTTGTGTTTTACTTATATTGCCTATTGTTGCTGCCTTATTGGTTAGAGATTAGATCATGGCGGGGATTTCTTTATTGACATTGTCCGGTTTTAATGGGTTGACAGTAGGGTAAGTGTGATGTTTGGTGCACCCTAGAGCCGGTTCAAACCCCCAGTGGCCTACCTTGCCACTGACCGTTCCAATGCGGTAGCCCTATTGTCAACCCTTTTGTGTTTGGGATGTCGTTTGCTTTTATTATGACTTTTGCATTCTTGTTTGTCTGTTTGCATGTTTGTTTCTGTGTTTTGTGGTTGACTGTCCTCCTTGAATGCTACTTTCCCGGTCCAATCTTTTTATATTTCTTTTCATTAATGGTGTTTTGGCTTTAATTTCGTTCCAAAACAATAAAGAATTACCAGAAAAAAATTTGTATTCATTGAAGTCAAGTACATTGTATACATTGTATAGATCTCACTACACACTTAGCTCCCTTGTATGTGACTGTAGGATGATTCTTACACCATAAAAAGTAGAGGTGTGTTCTTCGGTTTGAGATATTTTTAATAATTGGCCATGGATATTTTCTTTTCCTGTTGCAGGTGAGAAAACAATAGTGTGAGATTGGAGGAACAGCGATTAGACGACACTGACAGCAAAATGTGACACATTTGTGGGTGCTCAAAATGCGTATGAATTTAGGTGCAAACTGTTTAGTGAAAGCCGAAAAGAGTACCTTGCCTGACACCACTCCTATTTAAAAAAAAAAAAAAAGGGCTATGTACCAGATTTTATGGATTTTTATGAGCAGCAATAACTGTATTTTACCAAAAAAAATACTTTTAGACTTTAAAGGTTTCATTCAGAATGGGAAATTGGACTTTATTCCCTATGGCCAACACAGTAAAAACGAAGTGTGTAGTGAGACCTTAAGAAATAGTCACTCAGACGTTTTCAGTACAGCTGTCATGAGACACAGATCAATATTCAATCTTTTTCTGTTTTTAACTGTGACAAAAAGTGGAAGTGAACATTTTAAGATGACATTCGATGCACCGAAGTTGGATTTTGACAAATATCTGATGGTTTTACAAACTAAAATAGACTATTCAGTTAAGCACATGGATTGTATTACGTACAATGTTAAATATGGACTTTCAAAGTCACGTTGTGGAATCCAGTATGGAAGCCAGACCATGCAACAAGCTGATGGAAGACAGTTAAACTTATCGGCTCATAGAGCAATGTATATGTGTGTTTACCAAGTTGCAAACATTCCTCATAACATGGATGTTAGTCATATCTGTCACAACAGCCTGTGCTTGCGACCCGATCATTTGAGCTTGGAGCCCCATTCAGTTAATTTAGAACGTATAAGATGTACACACAGGATTCCAAAGGCATGTGTACATCATGGGAAGTACCGAGATTGTCTGCTACAGGTAAGTGTCATCATACAAATTGCTACTATATGGTCTATAACCATGTTTAAAACATACCCCACCCACTGACTTGTGCTTGCATCAAAATTCAAAGACTCCCACCCCACCCAACATTTGGGTTGTCTCATTTGTCTAGAACGTCTATCGAGTATGATCTTATATTCTGTCGCTTTTCGTCGTATGCCTTGAATTTTTCTAACTTTATGTGATACCTTTTCGTCTTATACTTTGGCGTATTCTGCCTAGATTTGTCATAGTCATTTTGTCTTGAAATTGTTTCAAAGTATGTACAACCTTAGAGTTTTGTTTGTGTGGTGCGCCAAGTGTCGCTGCTTTTTCAAGTGCTGAATTGGCACGATCATCATTTAATCGAGCAGCTGCACTAAATTTACGACCTTTTGCGTTTCTTCTGTAAGTGACGTCCTTTGGATTTGAGACATTATATGCCCGATGAGATGCCTCAAGCTTATTGGTGTCTGCATTGAATCTAGTTTTTTCAATCGCTTGTTTACCAAGCCTTACATCGAGGCACTGCATAAGTAATGTCTTGTCGGACCCTTTAATTTGAAGAGGCGCGTGCAGTTTTGGCAAAAAGCTAGTCTGCCAACAGTTTGAGGTTGATATCCCGGAACATGCGAACGAATGTTTCCGACATGCCTCGCCACAATGTCCAGAATAACATTTGATAATTGATGTTTTCAATAATTTGGCTTTCTTGCAAAGAAGATTCAAATTGTTTCCCACTTCTGCATGCATTTTTTTGTACTCGGTGTGTACGCGGGCACCTATGTCTTTTGAAAATCTGTTTTGAATGTATTTCCGTTCCTTTTTGGTTCTCGCGGGAAACATTCTTTCACTGAAATCTGCATTTTTAATTTTTCTCTTCATTGTTTTTGTGAGGTGTATCACATCGGCGGATCTTTCCATTTGCCTATCACACCGCTGTAGTTGAGCGTCCCTTGCCCCCATAAAACCATGACTGTCCCCATCTGTGGTCATGTTGTTTATTGTTACAGGGTTGTCGCCGGTGAGAATTGATGCCATACATGCATTTGCTTCTCGATACTCGAGTATCGAGAAGCAAATGCATGTATGGCATCAATTCTCAAAAATCAATTTCTGTGAATTTTTAACAGAAATTGATTTTTGTGCAATTTAAAGAAAATAAAGAAAAAATACACAACCGGGTTCACAAGTGTAAAATGTAAAAAGAGCAATAAAAGAAATTAACATTTCCTGGAGACGTGGACTTCTATTTCACTTCACGTGAATATTTTTCTTTAGGTAATGAATTCACGTGAATATTTATTGATTTTCTTCATTTAATAAAAAAATCTGCTTCGAGTAAAATGTTTACTTGATTTGAATATCTACATTTTTAATGTTTACTTTACTTCAATTTGTTAATGTTTACTTTACTTCAATTAAAAAATTCACTTGAACGTTTCAGTAACTTCACGATAATTATTAACTTTTATTTTGCATCTAGTAAAAATTCATTCTGTTACATTTACATGAAAAATGATCGTTAATATAATTTGGACTCAAAAAAAATATTAATGTATTTCTTTCAAGTGAAAAAAAAATGTAATTGAGTGTGTGTGTGTGTGTGAGTGAGTGAGTGAGTGAGTGAGTGAGTGAGTGAGTGAGTGAGTGAGTGTGTGAGTGAGTGAGTGAGTGAGTGAGTGAGTGAGTGAGTGAGTGAGTGAGTGAGTGAGTGAGTGTGTATGAGTGAGTGAGTGAGTGAGTGAGTGAGTGAGTGAGTGAGTGAGTGAGTAAGTGAGTGAGTGAGTGAGTGAGTGAGTGAGTGAGTGAGTGAGTGAGTGAGTGAGTGAGTGAGTGAGTGAGTGAGTGAGTGAGTGAGTGAGTGAGTGAGTGAGTGAGTGAGTGAGTGAGTGAGTGAGTGAGTGAGTGAGTGAGTGAGTGAGTGAGTGAGTGAGTGAGTGAGTGAGTGAGTGAGTGAGTGAGTGAGTGAGTGAGTGAGTGAGTGAGTGAGTGAGTGAGTGAGTGAGTGAGTGAGTGAGTGAGTGGCATTGTTGATTGATGTGTATATATAGATATATATTTAATATATTTTATATATATAACATTGGAATATTTGTGGATAAAATGAGAAATAATGTTTTACCAATTGTGTCGCCATCATGCAGGTTTTTAGGACAGCCACTGTTCTCGTCACATTTGGAATGATTAGCCTTGGCACACAATTTACTACTAAACTGCACGCCAATGATTTTTTGGCTTCTTGTCTGCTTTTCGCAAATTGTGGTGCTGACCTGTGTCCCTGGTTGTCCCGGAGTTGTCTCCCCTGCTGATTTCATACTGTTGTTGTATTGGGAATCAACAGCACCAGGAATCGATGCGTCTGGTTCAAAACCTAGCGATACATTGTTTTCTATCAGTTGCTGCCTTGCTCTGGCAAAGCTAACCTCTGCGACTTGTATTGTTTTAACAGCGGCATAGTTGCTGTGTTTCTGCATTGTGGTGTATGAGGGTGGCGGAATTTTTAAACTGGTCATTATATACCGAAGGTCATTTGGACCACACTTGGTATCAAATAGCCCGGCTGCCACATTAACATTGATGTCTGCAGTTTTGGTTCCACGCTTGTCAGTGCTTATTTCTTCATATAGTTTGTAAGACTTGCTCACAAACTGACATTTAGTACAAACAAACCTCTCTTTCCAACAAAAGCCCCATTGTTTCTCAAAATTCAAGTCAAATTCTAACTTTCCATTGCAGCTGGCATCCCAGTCCCTATGAGTGGTGTAACAGTCGAAGAATGTGTCGGCGGTCTTACCCAAATGCAAGATACGGTAGGTACTGAGCTCGTTATTATATTGGTCTCTATTAGTGCAACTTGGTGACAGTGCTTTCTCAATAAGTGTCTCATTTGCGCGTGCTGGCCGCAAAAGCATGGTGTTTGGTAATTTGTTTTCAACAGCTCCACAAAGAAGCACATTTGTATGTTTATCCATGCTCATTACACTGTCATATACATCCTTTGGCAGGCTTTTCACTGGTGGTGTTTCAAAATCAGAGTTTTTCCACTTCTGTTTATTTACCACTGATCTTCTTGGATCAAATCCTTTCTGAAATTGAGTATGTATACTCCCATTCTTTGTTTTATTTCCAGTTTTTTGTTTTTTATTTAGCAACATTTCTTTTTCTTTTATACAAGAAGTACTTCTACACAATTGTAATGACTTTTGAACAATGACAGTAAGCATATGATAAATAAATAAATGCCCTATCTATTCATACAGGAAGATGGTGCGGCTAATTGGATTCTAACTGGACAGAGGGTGTGTCATTTTGGAATCAGGTGCCTGCCAGGTATCAGCATTAGGAAGATTACTTGAGAGGTAAATCTGCTCTACAAATATAACAGAATATTTGGAAGAAGAAAATAAGACTCAACACTCATTTCAATTTCTGTAATAAATAATTTAATGATGAAATTACAAATTACCATATAAGGTCATACTTAGGCAATGAATAACTTATATAATTCTGCATTCAAAACAAACATTACACCTTTTTTTAGATAATACACATATCCCACAATAGTCTCTGAAAATTTGAAAAGCATATCTCATATAACAAAAATGTTCTTAAACATTTTCTATTGTCGGTATAGTCTAAAAACCAAGATTATTCAGTTATGCAAATAGGGTGCAAGTCGAAATGATGTATGCTGTGATTTGAGATGTAAACGCGTGTAGTTTCTGGCAAAAGTACCTATAAATGTTATTTTTCTTGAGGAAAGTGTCTATAGTTGACGCGGTTATGATTTCAAAGAAGGGTATCAGTATAACCACCCATTGAAGATCTCACTACACACTTAGCTCCCTTGTATGTGACTGTAGGATGATTCTTACACCATAAAACGTAGAGGTGTGTTCTTCGGTTTGAGATATTTTTAATAATTGGCCATGGATATTTTCTTTTCCTGTTGCAGGTGAGAAAACAATAGTGTGAGATTGGAGGAACAGCGATTAGACGACACTGACAGCAAAATGTGACACATTTGTGGGTGCTCAAAATGCGTATGAATTTAGGTGCAAACTGTTTAGTGAAAGCCGAAAAGAGTACCTTGCCTGACACCACTCCTATTTAAAAAAAAAAAAACTGGGCTATGTACCAGATTTTATGGATTTTTATGAGCAGCAATAACTGTATTTTACCAAAAAAATACTTTTAGACTTTAAAGGTTTCATTCAGAATGGGAAATTGGACTTTATTCCCTATGGCCAACACAGTAAAAAAGAAGTGTGCAGTGAGACCTTGTTTAGCTATGACCTAGATACTATTCAATATAGCAATGCTAAACAAAGAAATAACTTTAATCTGGCCTCAACTTATATACTGAACTGCTCGGTCATGTAGCATGGCAGCAGTAAATAAGCAAGATGTCCATGCTTTTTCAATCACCAGTTAGCGTTAGATGTCTTTACAAGCCCTTCGGTTTTGAGATAAGAATAGCAATTTCCTCACAGGAAGTTGAAAATATGACAACACTGTATTTTGCATTACAGGGAAGCAAGCCATGTTACCGAACTGGGCTATAGATGTAAATCCTGAGGTAATTCTGATTACGTATGATTGTAATAATTATCAAATACACATATGTTACGACTAATGTTCCATTTTGAGTGATTGATTTTTATTTGTTCAATCAAAATGTGTGATATTTTTGTAGATTTACATGAACGGTAAGCATACGTTTTCCAAATAATTGCATACGCCCGGCACGGCTGTAACACTTATGGAGCTATGTGTCCGCTTCAAGCTGTAAAGTCAAAACGCTCAACATCCGACATTCAGCCATTCGTTCTTGCCTATGATGTATCAGTAAGCAACGATGGTTCTAACTTTGGGAACGAAACACAACAACTGTTGTTTGTCTTCGACTCAATGTGTCAGACGTATTTCAACAACAGTAAAACAGGGTTTTCAATAAAATTTGCGCTCAAGGTGAGATTTCAATACTGGCTTAATTTTTTTGACTGTCACGTTTTAACGTATTGTACTTATTTCTTAAAATGTATACATATACCTAAGATAACAAAATGATAAATAATTAAATGGAAAACCCATACGTGATCGTTAATATCAGATACAATTTAAGAATTCGGGTCTAGACTTCATTCAAAGGGTTGTAAGAGATTATGCATCGACATTGCCACATTTATTTTCCTCCTGGAAGACAGTTTGGCTCGGATCAGTCTACAGAATAGAATATCGTCCAATTATGTTAACCTTGTTTAACATCCGAAGTTTTCTAATAGTGCAGTGTGTATATTTCTATCACTCAGGATGACTTTTGCTTTATTGATGGTAAATGTGTATCGAATGGCTCGTTGCATATACGATCAAACAACCTTATTTGTGATACGCAAGTTTCAAACTCTTCATGGACAAACTTAGCAACTACAACAGTAACAACACTTTCAACCACTGAGGAAACATCCTCTGCTACAACTGGATCATCAACTGTTGGATTTAATAAAGGTATACTATTTAAAATTAGAACTCAATATTTTGTATTGAT
The DNA here is from genome assembly GCA_037043455.1 of Cyrtodaria siliqua. Taxonomy (NCBI): domain Eukaryota; kingdom Metazoa; phylum Mollusca; class Bivalvia; order Adapedonta; family Hiatellidae; genus Cyrtodaria; species Cyrtodaria siliqua. The sequence goes on from JAWPHD010006327.1 coordinate 98,548, forward strand.
AAGGTCTATATGTCTATGGAAGTATTTTGTTTGTTCTATATCTAATCTGATATATTATCAGTTCGCAGTTTGACAATTTCCAGGAACTAGGTCAACTTTTTTGAAACGGACAGACGGCAATTTAAAAAAGCAGGTTTAAAGTCAAAATTATACTGGATTAATCAATTTTAGTGCTTGATAAGTACTTCAAGATTGCCGTGTACCACTTTAAAAAGTAGGATTATTGTTATAAAAAAATACTTGTTCCTAGGACGTAAGGAACTGTTCATGTGTTTACAATATCAACAATTAAAGTGTGCATAGTTTATCTTACCTAATAACCAAAATACAAACAGAAAGAAATCCTCGACAATTATATTTTGGAAAACATTTGTAGGTGAGATAACATTAATTTAGAAAATGATAAAAGTATCAGAATATTATAAAAACACTATCTCAAGGCAAGTTAAATCTAACCCTGCGGCATGCTCATCGCTTCTTACGTTAATGTAGTATTTTAAAGCTTCATATGGTCCATGCTACTTACTTTAGAGTCGTATTGTAACCTTTCAGATGCTCCCCACTGTTTGCGTTAGTGTAGGGTTTGTTATTGTAACACTTCATATGTCCACATTTCTTACGTTAGTGCAGTATTAACCTTCAGATGCTCCTCTCTTCTAACGTTAGTGTAGTAGTTTAAGGTTTAGATGTTTCACATTTCTTGTGTTAGTGTAGTATTTTAACGCATCAGATGTTCAACGCTACATACGTTAGTATAGTCGTGTAACTCTGTAGATGCTCTCCGTTTTTTACATTAGGGTAGCATTTTAACACTCCATATGCTTAACGATTCTTACGTTAGTGTATGATTGTAACCCTTCAGATGTTCCACGGTTCTTACAATAGTGTCGTATTGTAACCCTGCAGTTGTTCCACACTTCTTACATTAGTGTAATATTATTGGAACCCTGCAGATGTTCCGCACTTCTTACATTAGTGTAGTATTGTAACCCGTCAAATGTTCTACGCTTTTTACTTTTAATACTAGATATTGCATAACAAATAAAAAACACTGGGTGAAATATATGTATTCTTATTAAAGTAGATGCAAAAGGAAAAGTATCATTCGCAGAACTCATCCAAATACTCGCATTCAAAACCACAGAAATTACAAATATAAATAGCGTATGTGACCCCATAAGCATAATAAGGTTGACAACAGGGTTACCGTCGTACAACGATCAGAGGCAAAAGGGTCGCTAGAGGTTGACATCAAGCTCTAAGTTGTACATACCTCTCTTTTACTCTAGTGTCATTCCAATTAAACATGACAACGTATAAGGACACATTCACTTTGCTATATCCTCGAACTTATTAGGATGCTTTACTAGGCAATATACATTAAATACAAATATATGAATATATCAAAGCATACGCACAATTAAAGCGGAAATCATAGTGGCGACCTGTAAATGGGCCAACAGTAAACATGCAATGCGTTTTATGTTGAAATGATCGTAACCAATTTTGATAGATGTTCTAACAAATTTGATACAAGACTGCAAGATTAAAGGGGACATCACCGTGAGCTAAATAATGCATACAGATAGGCAACGTATTAATACTGTTTTGCAATTTCCTCGTGCGAAATGCCAAAACCAAAAATATATTAGTGTACATTGAGACGGATGCAAACTATTTAGTGCACACGAGTTTATTTAAGGCAGTTAATATACGAAAGCACTAACAAGATGAAATGTTGGATAATCAGAAAGAAACTGCCTCATCAAATATTATCAATAATTTAAAATTATCATGTCGTCATATTTAGGCAAGTACTTAATGTTTAAAGAATATCTCGATTATGTCCCTGGTGACATTAAGAAAACGAGGCTGGAACAAAATAATACCTCATAAAACTAATATTGCATGTCGTCAATTAGCCAGCTTTATATCTTATTATTTATTTTTATATACATGTATTTACACATATAATGACTAATCTGTATGAGTTATTATATTAAATTAAAATTCAGGAAAAACGATTATACACCTAAATAAGTGAAATAGTGTCCCTAACATTGTCATTCCCTAAATATTTCCTATAGCTTTTGAACTTATTTATTAAAGGTTAACTGCTGTTAAGTCCTATAAACTTAACACTAGCTTAGCATTTCCGTCAACTAATCATGTCCAATTTTAGCTTAATCCGCTAGTCGTATTAGTGTTAAAATTAGTTTACATTATACTATATAGTTCGTATAGATTATAATTTATAGATTGTGAGATCCTCTATTACGGATTCGACTGTGAAGAAAAGTGTAAATTAAATCCCAAAACCACCTCGTCATGCGACCGTTATAATGGGACTTGAACATTTAGAGCTAGCTGGGAAGGTGAAACGTGTGACATTGCTATAGACGAATGCAAGGTGCAGCCATGAATATGCGCCAATGATAGCAAAACCGCCTGTCAAAATACCCTGGGTTCCATCAATTGTCTTTGTATTCGAGGATACCAGAAACATGATAATGGCACTGACATCGGTAAGTGTTAAATATGCAAAGTTCACTTATCATCGTGTGTCATGTTATTGCATATGGTGACCATATATTTATGCATATTAAGTAAACAGTGTCATAATAGTCATTCATCTGTCGATGTCAAATTGTATTTAATTTTATTTAAAAAAAAATCGTTCAACAGGATTTGTCGTCATACAATCCGTTCGCATATTGGTCCGGAAAGGAAACTACTTATATTACATTTGTTTTGTTTCGTTTCAACGAGCCCTGTCAGTATAAATCCCGTCCAACAATATATAGGTAGAGCATACACTACTGTTCTGTTTCCTTTGGTATTAATGTTTCCTTTGGTATTAATGTGAGCTAAATCTCATTAGATTGGGGTGATAAAAAAAGGTATAAAGGTCGAACATGAACTATAGCTTTCACGGAGCACAGTCAACCAAAACACGCATTAACTCAAAAAGCAATGCAATATCAGCGTGAAGCAAGGCATGTGACATTACAAACGTTTTGACAATAGGCTACCACATTGGAACGGTCAGTGGCAAAAAGGCCGCTGGGGTTTAAAGTTGTTTTCGTAAATGATATATTGTTACAGTTATCAATCAAATTATGTTCACCATATTTAATATGATAGCTTGAAATGAGGTATGGTCCTCCACAACCCTGGATGAGCACACCTTACAGTATTTCGATGTTATGTTTATAATGTATATAATGTACTAGTTAAATATATATATAAATCTGTATCCTTAACGTATCTGTACAGTTTTCCTTCTCACATACACAAATCATTCACACTCAACACTCAACAGATAAATTTCATGCATTTAACAATATAAATAAATCTTATTTATACTATTCCATAGTATGGTCTGTTGGAACAATGTATAGTATAGTGATAGTCTATTTTAATGTGTATGCCTTATTAATAAAGAAAATTTCACTATAATTAAGCTATGCGGAGATGTTATTGAGAATATGAGCTTATTACATGATTGACATTTATGGCGTTTGATTTAACAAAATAATGTAACTGTAAACATTTTTTGTTTATTTTAGTTTTTAAAATTGTGTGAAGATAACGTTAATTGATTTGTAAATAATTTGCGAATGTAAATTTATTTTGATCTTTTATTGGATCACATCAATGAATAATCATTTAAATTTAACAATTGTATTTCAGCTTGCCCAACATTACAAGAATAATCTTGGAATCGGATTCGTTGATGTTCTTATTGTGTCTGTAAGGTATGTATTTCCCTATATTCTTGACTCCAACAGCAATAACGTTCTCATATTATAAACTGTATTTCGTATTGATGGATTTCGACAGGAAATACATGTAGGAACTTTAATCTCTTGGGCTGTATTTGATGCTTCAAAAAACGAACTCACTTTTCATTATTTATTAACCGTTCTTAAATGCAGTCTGACGGCTGTAAATATCAATAGAGGTGGCTTAAAAGTCGAATATCGCTTTAGCCGTGCCAGAAGATGTGTTACTTCTTGCATAACCTCCCACGAATAGACTCAATAAAACCGAATATGCCACTATACTACATTGGGTGTTTGACCGAAATGCCACTGTACTACATTGGGTGTGTGAGTTGCTTCTAAGGGATCTCTATTTCAGTATAATTATGATTACATTCACATAAGCGTTCCTTTGGTGCAGTGTGGCGTCTTTAAACGAATCAATAGTGTTAACGGATCTCCATTTTCAGTATTATTATGTTTACATTCACACAAGCGTTCGTTTGGTGCAGTGTGGCGGCCTTAAACGAATCAATAGTGTAAAAGGATCTAAATTTTCAGGATAATTATGTTTACATGCACATAAGCGTTCGTTTGGTGCAGTGCGGCGGCTTTCAACGAATCAATAGTGTTAAAGGATCTAAATTTTCAGGATAATTATGTTTACATTCACATAAGCGTTCGTTTGGTGCAGTGCGGCGGCTTTCAACGAATCAATAGTGTTAAAGGATCTCAATTTTCAGTATAATTATGTTTACATTCACATAAACGTTCGTTTGGTGCAGTGTGACGGCTTTAAATGAATCAGCGGTGTTAAAGGATCTCCATTTCAGTATAATTATGTTTACATTCACATAAGCGTTCGTTTGGTGCAGTGTGGCGGCTTTAAACGAATCAGTAGTGTTAAAGGATCTCCATTTCAGTATAACTATGTTTACATTCACATAAGCGTTCGACTGGTGCAGTGTGGCGGCTTTAAAAGAATCAATAGGGTTAAAGGATCTCCATTTTCAGTATAATTATGTTTACATTCACATAAGTGTTCGTTTGGTGCAGTGTTGCGGCTTTAAACGAATCAATAGTGTTAAAGGATCTCCATTTGCAGTATAATTATGTTTACATTCACATAAGCGTTCGTTTGGTGCAGTGGTGTGGCGGCTTTAAACGAATCAATAGTGTTAAAGCATCTCCATTGTCAGTATAATTATGTTTGCATTCACATAAGCGTTCGTTTGGTGCAGTGTGGCGGCTTTAAACGAATCAATAGTGTTAAAGGATCTCCATTTCAGTATAATTATGTTTACTTTGACATAAGCGTTCGTTTGGTGCAGTGTGTCGGCTTTAAACAAATCAATAGTGTTAAAGAATCTCCATTTCAGTATAATTATGTTTACATTCACATAAGCGTCCGTTTGGTGCAGTGTGGCGGTCTTAAACGAATCAATAGTGTTAAAGGATCTCCATTTTCAGGATAATTATGTTTACATTCACATAATCGTTCGTTTGGTGCAGTGTGGCGGCTTTAAACGAATCAATAGTGTTAAAGGATCTCCATTGTCAGTATAATTATGTTTGCATTCACATAAGCGTTCGTTTGGTGCAGTGTGGCGGCTTTAAACGAATCAATAGTGTTAAAGGATCTCATTTTCGGTATAATTATGATTACATTCACATAAGCGTTCGTTTGGTGCAGTGTGGCGGCTTTAAACAAATCAATAGTGTTAAAGGATCTCCATTTCAGTATAATTATGTTTACATTCACATAAGCGTCCGTTTGGTGCAGTGTGGCGCCTTTAAACGAATCAATAGTGTTAAAGGATCTCAATTTCAGTATAATTATGTTAACATTCACATAAGCGTCCGTTTGGTGCAGTGTGGCGGCTTTAAACGAATCATTAGTGTTAAAGGATCTCCATTTCAGTAAAATAATGTTTACATTCACATAAGCGTTCGTTTGGTGCAGTGTGTCGGCTTTAAACAAATCAATAGTGTTAAAGGATCTCCATTCTCAATTTCAGTATAATTATGTTTACATTCACATAAGCGTCCGTTTGGTGCAGTGGTGCGGCTTTAAACGAACCAATAGTGTTAAAGGATCTCCATTTGCAGTATAATTATGTTTACATTCACATAAGCGTTCGTTTGGTGCAGTGTGGCGGCTTAAACGAATAAATAGTATTAAAGGATCTCCATTTTCAGTATAATTATGTTTACATTCACATAAGCGTTCGTTTGGTGCAGTGTGGCGGCTTTAAACGAACCAATAGTGTTAAAGGATCTCCATTTGCAGTATAATTATGTTTACATTCACATAAGCGTTCGTTTGGTGCAGTGTGGCGGCATTAAACGAATAAATAGTGTTAAAGGATCTCCATTTTCAGTATAATTATGTTTACATTCACATAAGCGTTCGTTTGGTGCAGTGTGGCGGCCTTAAACGAATCAATGATGTTAAAGGATCTCCATTTTCAGGATAATTATGTTAACATTCACATAAGCGTTCGGTTGGTGCAGTGTGGCGGCTTTAAACGAATCAATAGTTTTGAGGGATCTCCGTTTCAGTATAATTATGTTTACATTCACATAAGCGTTCGATTGATGCAGTATGGCGGCTTTAAACAAATCAATAGTGTTAAAGGATCTCCATTTTCAGTATAATTATGTTTACATTCACATAAGCGTTCGTTTGGTGCGGTGTGGCGGCTTTAAACGAATCAGTAGTGTTAAAGATTTTCCATTTTTAGTATAATTATGTTTACATTCAAATAAGCGTTCGTTTGGTGCAGTGTGGCGGCTTTAAACGAATCAATAGTGTTAAAAAATCTCCATTGTCAGTATAATTATGTTTGCATTCACATAAGCGTTCATTTTGTGCAGTGTGGCGGCTTTAAACGAATCAATAGTGTTAAAGGATCTCTATTGTCAGTATAATTATGTTTACATTCACCTAAGCGTTCGTTTGGTGCAGTGTGTCGGCTTTAAACGAATCAATAGTGTTCAAGGATCTCCATTTCAATATTATTATGTTTATATTAACATAAGCGTTCGTTTGGTGCAGTGTGGCGGCTTTAAACGAATAAATAGTGTTAAAGGATCTCCATTTTCAGTATAATTATGTTTACATTCACATAAGCGTTCGTTTGGTGCAGTGTGTCGGCTTTAAATGTATCAATAGTGTTAAAGGATCTCTATTTTCAGTATAATTATGTTTACATTCACATAAGCGTTCGTTTGGTGCAGTGTGTCGGCTTTAAACGAATCAATAGTGTTCAAGGATCTCCATTTCAGTATAATTATGTTTATATTCACATTAGCGTTCGTTTGGTGCAGTGTGGCAGCTTTAAACGAATCAATAGTGTTAAAGGATCTCTATTTTCAGTATAATTATGTTTACATTCACATAAGCGTTCGTTTGGTGCAGTGTGTCGGCTTTAAACGAATCAATAGTGTTCAAGGATCTCCATTTCAGTATGATTCTGTTTATATTCACATAAGCGTTCGTTTGGTGCAGTGTGGCGGCTTTAAACGAATCAATAGTGTTAAAGGATCTCCATTTTCAGTATAATTATGTTTACATTCACATAAGCGTTCGTTTGGTGCAGTGTGTCGGCTTTAAATGAATCAATAGTGTTCAAGGATCTCCATTTCAGTATTATTATGTTTATATTCACATAAGCGTTCGTTTGGGGCAGTGTGGCGGCTTTAAACGAATCAATAGTGTTAAAGGATCTCCATTTGCAGTATAGTTATGTATACATTCACATAAGCGTTCGTTTGGTGCAGTGTGGCGGCTTTAAACGAATCAATAGTGTTAAAGGATCTCCATTTTCAGTATAATTATCTTTACAATCACATAAGCGTTCGTTTGGTGCAGTGTGGCAGCTTTAAACAAATCAATAGTGTTAAAGTATCTCCATTTCTATATTATTAGGTTTACATTCACATAAGTGTTCGTTTGGTGCAGTGCGACGGCTTTAAACAAATCAATAGTGTTAAAGAATCTCCATTTTCAGTATAATTATCTTAACATTCACATAAGCGTTCGTTTGGTGGGGTGTGGCCGCTTTAAACAAATCACTAGTGTTAAAGGATCTCCATTTCTGCATTATTATGTTTACATTCACATAAGCGTTCGTTAGGTGCAGTGCGACGGCTTTAAACGAATCAATAGTGTTAAAGGATCTCCATTTCTGTATTATTATGTTTACATTCACATAAGCGTTCGTTCGGTGCAATATGGCGGCTTTAAACAAATCAATAGTGTTAAAGGATCTCCATTTCAGTATAATTATGTTTACATTCACATAAGCGTCCGTTTGGTGCAGTGGTGCGGCTTTAAACGAATCAAAAGTGTTAAAGGATCTCCATTTTCAGTATAATTATCTTTACAATCACACAAGCGTTCGTTTGGTGCAGTGTGGCAGCTTTAAACGAATCAATAGTGTTAAAGTATCTCCATTTCTATATTATTAGGTTTACATTCACATAAGTGTTCGTTTGGTGCAGTGCGACGGCTTTAAACAAATCAATAGTGTTAAAGAATCTCCATTTTCAGTATAATTATCTTAACATTCACATAAGCGTTCGTTTCGTGCGGTGTGGCGGCTTTAAACAAATCAATAGTGTTAAAGGATCTCCATTTTCAGTATAATTATATTTACATTCACATAAGCGTTCGTTTGGTGCAGTGTGGAGGCTTTAAACGAATCACTAGTGTTAAAGGATCTCCATTTCTGCATTATTATGTTTACATTCACATAAGCGTTCGTTAGGTGCAGTGCGACGGCTTTAAACAAATCAATAGTGTTAAAGGATATCTTTTTGTAGTATAATTATCTTTACATTCACATAAACGTTCGTTCGGTGCAGTGCGACGGCTTTAAACAAATCAATAGTGTTAAAGGATCTCCATTTCAGTATAATAATGTTTACATTCACATAAGCGTTCGATTGGTGCAGTGTGTCGGCTTTAAACAAATCAATAGTGTTAAAGGATCTCCATTTCAGTATAATAATGTTTACATTCACATAAGCGTTCGTTTGGTGCAGTGTGGTGGCTTTAAACGAATCAGCAGTGTTAAAGGATCTCCATTTTCAGGATAATTATGTTTACATTCACATAAGCGTTCGTTTGGTGCAGTGTGGCGGCCTTAAACGAATCAATGATGTTAAAGGATCTCCATTTTCAGGATAATTATGTTTACATTCACATAAGCGTTCGTTTGGTGCAGTGTGGCGGCTTTAAACGAATAAATAGTGTTAAAGATTTTCCATTCTTAGTATAATTATGTTTTCATTCAAATAAGCGTTCATTTGGTGCAGTGTGGCGGCTTTAAAAGAATCAATAGTGTTAAAAGATCTCCATTGTCAGTATAATTATGTTTGCATTCACATAAGCGTTCGTTTTGTGCAGTGTGGCGGCTTTAAACGAATCAATAGTGTTGAAGGATCTCCGTTTCTGTATAATTATGTTTACATTCACATAAGCGTTCGATTGATGCAGTATGGCGGCTTTAAACAAATTAATAGTGTTAAAGGATCTCCATTTTCAGTATAATTATGTTTACATTCACATAAGCGTTCGTTTGGTGCAGTGTGGCGGCTTTAAACGAATTAATAGTGTTAAAGATTTTCCATTCTTAGTATAATTATGTTTTCATTCAAATAAGCGTTCGTTTGGTGCAGTGTGGCGGCTTTAAAAGAATCAATAGTGTTAAACGATCTCCATTGTCAGTATAATTATGTTTGCATTCACATAAGCGTTCGTTTTGTGCAGTGTGGCGGCTTTAAACGAATCAATAGTGTTAAAGGATCTCTATTGTCAGTATAATTATGTTTACATTCACATAAGCGTTCGTTTGGTGCAGTGTGTCGGCTATAAACGAATCAATAGTGTTCAAGGATCTCCATTTCAATATTATTATGTTTATATTCACATAAGCGTTCGTTTGGTGCAGTGTGGCGGCTTTAAACGAATAAATAGTGTTAAAAGATCTCCATTTTCAGTATAATTATCTTTGCATTCACATAAGCGTTCGTTTGGTGCAGTGTGGCAGCTTTAAACGAATCAATAGTGTTAAAGGATCTCCATTTTCAGTATAATTATGTTTACATTCACATAAGCGTTCGTTTGGTGCAGTGTGTCGGCTTTAAACGTATCAATAGTGTTCAAGGATCTCCATTTCAGTATAATTATGTTTATATTCACATAAGCGTTCGTTTGGTGCAGTGTGGCGGCTTTAAACGAATCAATAGTGTTAAAGGATCTCCATTTTCAGTATAATTATCTTTACATTCACATAAGCGTTCGTTTGGTGCAGTGTGTCGGCTTTAAAAGGAATCAATAGTGTTCAAGGATCTCCATTTCAGTATTATTATGTTTATATTCACATAAGCGTTCGTTTGGGGGCAGTGTGGCAGCTTTAAACGAATCAATAGTGTTAAAGGATCTCCATTTGCAGTATAGTTATGTATACATTCACATAAGCGTTCGTTTGGTGCAGTGTGGCGGCTTTAAACGAATCAATAGTGTTAAAGGATCTCCATTTTCAGTATAATTATCTTTACAATCACATAAGCGTTCGTTTGGTGCAGTGTGGCAGCTTTAAACGAATCAATAGTGTTAAAGTATCTCCATTTCTATATTATTATGTTTACATTCACATAAGCGTCCGTTTGGTGCAGTGGTGCGGCTTTAAACGAATCAAAAGTGTTAAAGGATCTCCATTTTCAGTATAATTATCTTTACAATCACACAAGCGTTCGTTTGGTGCAGTGTGGCAGCTTTAAACGAATCAATAGTGTTAAAGTATCTCCATTTCTATATTATTAGGTTTACATTCACATAAGTGTTCATTTGGTGCAGTGCGACGGCTTTAAACAAATCAATAGTGTTAAAGAATCTCCATTTTCAATATAATTATCTTAACATTCACATAAGCGTTCGTTTGGTGCGGTGTGGCGGCTTTAAACAAATCAATAGTGTTAAAGGATCTCCATTTTCAGTATAATTATATTTACATTCACATAAGCGTTCGTTTGGTGCAGTGTGGCGGCTTTAAACGAATCACAAGTGTTAAAGGATCTCCATTTCTGCATTATTATGTTTACATTCACATAAGCGTTCGTTAGGTGCAGTGCGACGGCTTTAAACGAATCAATAGTGTTAAAGCATCTCCATTTCTGTATTATTATGTTTACATTCACATAAGCGTTCGTTCGGTGCAATGTGGCGGCTTTAAACAAATCAATAGTGTTAAAGGATCTCTATTTGTAGTATAATTATCTTTACATTCACATAAACGTTCGTTCGGTGCAGTGCGACGGCTTTAAACAAATCAATAGTGTTAAAGGATCTCCATTTTCAGTATAATTATCTTTACATTCACATAAGCGTTCGTTTGGTGCAGTGTGGCGGCTTTAAACGTATCACTAGTGTTAAAGGATCTCCATTTCTGCATTATTATGTTTACATTCACATAAGCGTTCGTTAGGTGCAGTGCGACGGCTTTAAACGAATCAATAGTGTTAAAGGATCTCCATTTTCAGTACAATTATCTTTACATTCACATAAGCGTTCGTTCGGTGCAGTGCGACGGCTTTAAACAAATCAATAGTGTTAAAGGATCTCCATTTTCAGTATTATTATCTTTACATTCACATAAGCGTTCGTTCGGTGCAGTGCGAGGCTTTAAACAAATCAATAGTGTTAAAGGATCTCCATTTTCAGTATTATTATCTTTACATTCACATAAGCGTTCGTTTGGTGCAGTGTGGCGGCTTTAAACGAATCAATAGTGTTAAAGGATCTCCATTTTCAGTATAATTATCTTTACATTCACATAAGCGTTCGTTTGATGCAGTGCGACGGCTTTAAACAAATCAATAATTTAAAGGATCTCCATTTCTGTATTATTATCTTTACATTCACATAAGCGTTCGTTCAGTGAAGTGCGACGGCTTTAAACAAATCAATAGTGTTAAAGGATCTCCATTTTCAGTATAATTATCTTTACATTCACATAAGCGTTCGTTCGGTGCATTGCGACGGCTTTAAACAAATCAATAGTGTTAAAGGATCTCCATTTTCAGTATTATTATCTTTACATTCACAAAAGCGTTCGTTTGGTGCAGTGTGGCGGCTTTAAACGAATCAATAGTGTAAAGGATCTCCATTTTCAGTATAATTATCTTTACATTCACATAAGCGTTCGTTTGATGCAGTGCGACGGCTTTAAACGAATCAGTAGTGTTACAGGATCTCCATTTGAATATAATTATGTTTACATTCACATAAGCGTTCGTTTGGTACAGTGTGGCGGCTTTAAACTAATCAATAGTGTTATTTTCGCTGATGCTTTGGAATATGAAATCTATGTCCATGAAAGTCGTGCTAAAAGTCAAAAAATTACGGAAACAAAGTCATAATGTTCTTGCTTGTAGTCTCAAGGTCAAATATTCTTTGACTGAACGCCAAATGGAATGTACCTCCTTTTAAACAACGTTTAGAAGATGATAATAAATATGTTATTATTATGTCAAATAAAATATGCTTCATTGGAATTGCGCATATATTTTATAACGAGACGAAATACAATATTGCTCTATTTTCGTACTTAGGATAAACATTGTCGTGCCCTCAATGGTTTATTCTCTTGTCGCACTGGCTTCTGCCAAGTCCTTGAGTACATTCTTTGTGGCTTTCTAGGCTATTGTTTGTTTTTGTATTTATATATACACGAGCATCTTTGTGTTTTACTTATATTGCCTATTAATGCTGCCTTGTTGGTCAGAGAATAGTTCATGGCGGGGATTTATTTATTTACACTGTCCCGTTTTAATGGGTTGACTGTAGGGTAAGTGTGAGGTTTGGTGCACCCTATAACCGGGTTTAAACCCCCAGCAGCCTTTCTTGCCACTGACTGTTTCTAGGCGGTAGTCCTATTGGGTTTGTGATGTCTTGTTTGGCATTTTATTCATATTTAAAGTTGTTCTTTGTTTCTGTGTGTGATTGTGGTTGACTGTCGTCCTTGAATGCTACTTTTCCTGCTATATTTACTATTTACATACCCATAGTTTATTACTTTTCAAAGTATATCTATGATAAGTTTTAAATATACATTCTCGCATAACTATTAGGAGTGGTGAACTATATTGTTTTCCTTTTTTTCTATTTAAATATATATTTGTGACACAATTGACACATTATTTGCTAAATAACCTCTAGAACCCTTAGTATCCGTTCTATACAGAATAATAAGACTCGGAGTATTGTTAATCACCCTTGGCATATGTTTTTTAATTTAGTCTTTTGACCGCTACTTGTGATACGCAGGTTTCATAATATATGCTCCCAACTAAATACCATTTGGTTTATTTCTCCCATTGTTTTCTCGTTTAGGGCAAAACGTTTTGTTAGAAACTGAAACCATACTCCACGGACTATATAATGGTGTGAAAATACCTTATTGAATAAATACTGAAAAGTAGATCTCTTGGAAGCAACAAACACAAACAAGATAAAAGCAGCAGACTCGGTTTTATTGAGTCTGTTCATGTGGGGTAATATATAGTGCAACATCTCACACACCTCCTAGAAACGGCTTAAGCATTACTCTACTTTAAAGCCACAAATAATTGGCTTGATTATCCCAAAGGATCCGTAAGTAATGACATTACTGATTGGTAGTCGGGGCGACATTTTACGGCTGCCACACAGCACTAAACAAACGCTAGTGTGAAGGTCAATATCTGTACTATTGACATTTTAAACACTGAGTTCCGTTCAGCTCGGGGCTAGAGGGCATGAACGGTAGAAAGCACTCTTTACTACCGTTCATGGACAGTGTCCATTTTTTAACAAATCGAGACTGCAATATTTTTTTTTATATTTTATATTTGTCGTGTTCAACGATTTCCAAATCTCCTTTCATACTTTTTATTACAATATTTAACTTACCCTATAGAGTCATTGATAAACGTGTCAACAGTGATATTATATATATATTAAAGAATCTATATTGCTTTTGCTTTAAGAGTTTGGATTTACTGGAGTTATATTTATAGCAATCACTTGTTTGTAGAGCCGGAAGTATGATAATCGAGCATCAAGTTGTATCCAGTCGTGATGACAAATATGTAGACAAAGCCCTGGCATACGCAATAGCTGAATGGTCACGTGGTCAAACGGTCACAATGTTATATAAAGATAAAGAAGCACGAGTTATGGAAGTTCATATAGTTCATATAGAAAATACGAAAGGTAGTGTTTCGTGGTTGCTTTGGGTATACATACATTTCACGTAATTATACTATAGATTTATAACAGCAATCACCCTAGTAAAACGTATTATAAGGTTTATACAACCTTCAAAAGTTCAATTAAACAATTAAGATTGTTTGGTTTAGATTTGGTTCACAATTAGTTTTGTAAATACTCTAATATTTTAATGTCTGGAAATGGATGTCTTCTTTAATATTAAAAATGTTAACGATGTGGTATTTCTATTAAAGATCGAATAAATAGTTGCATTAACAATTTGTTTAAATGCTTCTAACTATTATTTTAGTTGGCACTGATACAAACAGGTTCCACTCGTTCCTCATGTGTGATACTTATACAGCCATGGAAAAATGTAAAGAGGACTACAGCTGTGTTGTTGAAAAAGGAAAACCTATATGCAGGTGATGTAATGCTGTTCATAAAGTCCAGTTACATACTACCACTATGGTTTCATATACGCATACATGATGGTTTGCATTTCTGTTCTCCCGGTATCGGTACCACATATTAGATACGTGCACTGAAGTTACGAGATTGATGCAAATACTGAAATGGATCGTCGAATGAAAACATGACTGTGAGAGATAATGCATTAATAGACATTAATATACATGTGCATTGTACTGGAATCAAACGTTTAAAATCAAGCTAAATTACTCTGAGACAAATAAAATACATTCCACTTCCACTTATTGTATGTATACACAATCAAGTGGAGAACAATTGAACATTTAGGAGTTCGCATTATTCTGAAGTAAAAATGATATACGATTTTAAGTTTTTCTTTTCTTGGTAAATGGTTGGTTTTCTTGTTGACGTAAATATTGCGTTTTTATTGCTGTCCTTGCCGCACGAAAACGTGACAGTACATTTAAGAAACAATTCTAAATAATAATCTAATGCTGATTATGTGTACAATTTGCAGGAGGATTTCTAACACAGAATCTAGGTTAACTTCAAGCACAGGTATGACATTTGAATTAATTCCGTAAACAACAATGGGAGATACAGCTAAAGGCATACTCTGTCTATAGTATTGATCAATTTATAAATGGTCATTAACTCCTACAAAGGTGGCGAAACGAAGACATGGTAGTTTTGTATAGCATTTCCATATAACAAGGTCATTACTTCTAAATATACTTTTACATATAAAAGAACACATTAATGTATATGTAACCATCAGAGTACCTAGTGTTGAAAACATAACTTTTTGCTGTGATGTTTTATAGTACTATTCGATTACGTTATGTTTTTATTTCCTCATACATTAATATTTCTTGATAAATAAACACAACGGATGCTTTATATATAGATGCATGTAACAAAGTAAAAGAGGGGTTTACTTTAGTTTAAGATTTTTTCCTTTAGCCCAAGTGATTGTCATTAAACATACGTTATTTAATTATTTGAGACTGTATTTTAGACCTGAAGTATTAAAAAAAATATTTTCCGATTTCACGCGGTTCACTTTAAATAACGTTTTTAATTTGTTGCCCTGCTATTTTCTATTTTTAAACCTATATGTTTATATTACCGTACGGTTTTACCTAAAACGAAAACAGAAAAAACTGCACCACAAACCGCATTCCAGAAAGTGCTTATAATAATTGCTTAAAACTGTGTTTGTTCGTTTGTTTAATTTAAAGACAAAAATATAAAAGTTGAATTAAAACTGTTTATTTTACCACGATATTATGAAATTGACAATTAAGAGCACAGTTTGCTCGTACTTACGCGACAATTTTATAAATTACCGAAAATATACGTTGTATTCATATTTTGTAAGACAAACAGATGAATAGTTATTGTTACTGAATATCACATGCAAATGTGTGTTTTACACCCAAATCGTAAGTAATATATATTTTAAAAACTATTCTGATAATATAGTATTAAAACATAAATATATAGAGGAGAAAATCATAACAATAGCTGTAGCTGATGTTTTTAACTAGATTTTTTTACAAATTGCATCACTTTTATAGCACAGAATTACATGTTTATGTTGCTGAAATCTCGAAAACCGAAAAAATGTACAAAAAATACATATTCCACTCTTTTACGTTCACACATTAACATATCTAAATTCTATAACGACAACTTAAAAGCAGTGTTTCCTTAATATATTGCAGTTTCTTTTATAATTGAAGATATTTGCTTCAAATCGCATTATCTCACCTTTTTCAAACATATGGATGCATCACAACTATAAAGCACATTATTGTTTATGTCGTATTTGTTTATATCGAAGGAATTATTACACTTGCCATTTAAATAAACATATTCGGGGTAAAGGTAAGTATATTTAATTAAATTACAAAATTAAAATATTACGTTATAAAGAAAGATAAAAATACAGGGAAAACAGAATTCAAGGACGACAGTCAACCACAAAAGACAAAAACAAACACGCAAACAGATAAACGAGAAGGCAAAAGTAATAAAAAATGCAAACATCACAAACACAAAAGGGTTGACAATAGGGCTACCGCCTTGGAACGGTCAGTGGCAACAAAGGCCACTGGGGGATTAAACCGGTTTTATGGTGCACCAAACCTCACCATTACCCTACTGTCATCTCATTAAAACAGAACAGTGTAAATAAAGAAATCACCGCCATGATCTCTAACTAACAAGGCAGCATCAATAGGCAATATAAGTAAAACACAAATATGCTCGCGTATATATAATACAAATAAGTTGAACATATCTTGTATTAAGGTCATGTGTAGGAATAAAATGTAAAAACTGCATTACCGACACATCACTGTTAATATGTCCTAATAGATACAACACGACTGGTGCTTTATATATGGATTCCGGTAACTGCTTCACTGGTCATTGTTATCATCGCCGTCGTAGTTAAGATGCAGTTTAACAAGAAAAATATGAGGAAACAAATGCAAAGAAATATACAAACGAATAGCACAGATTACAACGACGTTGATGCAAAATGGGTGAGCCAAATAGAGCCATATGCTAAAGCAAAAGACGTTTTCCATAAAAGAATCAGCGTAAAACCAAGTCCAGACTATCACCACGACGACAATCAAGAGCATGGTGAGAACATAGATGTTTCACGTCTAAACAGGTGTGTTATTTTCCACAAAAGTCTACAATTATATATAATAAACTATAGGAGATGTTTATGTAAATTAAACTTGTATGTTGATTTGTCATTGTAAGATTTGAACTAATAGTATACGTATGCTTATAGAATGATATCACTATGTACTCAACAATATAGAATAGCTCAGACACAGATCACGGTATTCTGTCTTCTGTATTAATATACATTCTTCATCAGATTCATTGTAATTGTTTGAATTGAAACATATGTAAGATACATTAAAAACAACAGGCAGGTCGTTTCGCGAATAATATTTTATTGTGATAACCAAAGCAATCTTAATGTAGTCGTACGTTTCGCAAATTAAACGAACGTCTAATGGCAGATGCGATATATGAATCAATTGTTCATTTTTTCAGAAACTCTCGTAAAACGGTGCCAAACGTCTACATCGTGTGTGGTAATGGCAACGTTAGGTTTCCCAGACGATCACAACACACAGACAATTAGTCCGTGAATCAGATGAATTGACTAATTATACAGTCATTGATATACATATATAATTGTCAAGTGTCAAGTAAATAAAAAAAGCACATGGACATCATTTATCTCTGCTTCAAATGTATGATGTTTGCACTCCTTTTTCGCTTCTGTTGTTGATTTTTTGTTGATGTATTTTGTATTGTTGTTTTGTTTTTTAATTTAATTGGTCATAGTTCTTACAGTAGTTCAAAATAGCAAAATACATAAAATAACAGCTACGTCAAACGTGAGTAAGAAATACGATTTAATATAGATGATCAACTATCCGGGAA
The DNA here is from genome assembly GCA_037043455.1 of Cyrtodaria siliqua. Classification (NCBI taxonomy): domain Eukaryota; kingdom Metazoa; phylum Mollusca; class Bivalvia; order Adapedonta; family Hiatellidae; genus Cyrtodaria; species Cyrtodaria siliqua. The sequence goes on from JAWPHD010006327.1 coordinate 116,482, forward strand.
ACGCTTAAACTTATGATTAGGGGCAAAACCATATATTTTGCCTCCTTTTTAAAAACGAGAGAAAAAAAGAAAGAAAATGAAATAGAAACTTAACTTAAACAATTATATGTTTTATTAGACAATGGGGACAATTCTGATAAAAATGAAATTGATCAATTTCATATAGCGCTAAAAACAATCCGAAAGAATAAGGGGAATTATTTTAAGAACAAAAGCGAAATGGAAAGTAGAAGGGGAAAAATCTACTAAAAACTTCTGCAATTTAGAAAAAAAGGCAATACACAGAAAAAATAATACCAAAAATTATAAAAAGTGTTGGAAATGGAACAACAGACATAAAATAAATTTTAATTTTTGATACAAGAAATCCTTTTTTAAACAAGTTAAACGAAGAAGAAAGAGACTCGTTAGAGGGACTTCTTAGCGTAAATGAATGTTTAAATGCTTTCAAAAATATGAAAAAAGATAAATCTCCATGTTTTTAGAGCTTTACAGCTGAATTGTATAAATTCTATTGGAAATATATTGGTATTGTTATGGTTAGATCTTTGAATCAAGGATACAAAATCAAGTCGTTATCAGTTTCTCAAAGGCATCGTGGGATCACTTGTCTTCCTAAGGAAGGTAAATCAAAACTGCATTTAAAAAACTGGAGACCTATTTCGCTTATAAATATGGATGGGAAAATTGCATGCTCAGCAATTGCCAATCGAATTAAATCAATACTCCCAAAACTAATATCGGAAAGTCAAACAGGGTTTATAAAGGGACGACAAATAGTTGATTTAACACGACTTATATCTGACCTTATTTTAAAATGTGATGAAGAAAATATACCCGGACTTCTTGTTATACTAGACTTTGAAAAAGCTTTTGATTCTTTAGAATGGGAATTTAAAGGAAACAAATTACGTTTCCTTAATCTTGGAGATTCAATTTTAAACTGGTTTCCCACTTTTTATAATAATATATCTAGTTGCGTACTGAATAACGGACATTGTTCAGATCTTTTTCAATCCAAAGAGGTGTTCGAAAAGGCGATTTTTATAATATGTGTTGAATTTTTAAGTGTTGCATTGAAATATCACTACGATATTTGTTAAACCAATATGCCGATGACTCCTCTCTTTTTCTAGAGGATTATGAAAAATCTTTAAATACTGCCCTTTAAACAGTGGACAAATTTTACCTTTGCTCCGGTTTAAAAATAAATTTTGACAAAACCCAAATTATATGGATAGGAGCAAGCAAAGGTTGTCGCGTAAAACTTCATACTGATAAAACAGTGTTCTGGAAGTATAAAGGAGATTTTAAAATTCTAGGAATATCTTATTACTTAGATAAAGACAACTATTTTATAAATAATTATCATGATAAACTTAATTAAATGAAAATTCTGTTAAAAGACTGGTCTTTTGGAAATCTTACGCTTATTGTCAAAACAACAGTTATCAAAACGCTTGCGTTTCCCATCATAATTGACTGCTTGACTGTCCTTCCTGACTCCCCAGATCACATTTTCCAAGAATTTCAAAATATTTTACTTAATTTCTTATTGTCGGGGAAAATGGATAAGATTAAACGAACGGTTATAATAAATTCAATAAAAAACTGTGGTCTTAAGTTTCCACATATAAAATCACTAAGCCAGTCACTGAAACTAGTATGGGTTAAAAAACTTTCAGATCCTGAAATATTCTCACCGTGAAAAACGCTTGTGCTAAATGATCTAGACGAGTTTGGTGGATATAAAGTGTGGTATCTCCATAAAGATGGAATTAATAAAATAGCAGAACCTTTATTTTAAAACTCAAATATTGCTTTAACCTGGGATTTAAATATCGTTAAAGCTTTTTGTCAAAAGGGGGTGTTCTTTATAAATGACATTGTTAGTGAACAGAGTAGCGTATTGTCCTATACAGAATTTTCGGATAAATATGTTTTACAATTATTTTATGAATGTATTTATCCAAAAAATGTACTTTTACGTTTTTTTTAACAAATCAAGAATCAATGTGGTATTGATGTGAAAATAAACACCCAGGAAATCCTCCTATATGTTGAACAGAATGAAAACGTCATACACTCGATAATTAATATTTGTCTTCTCATTTTTAAAATGTATGTCTACTCCTGTAAACTGAAACATTGTCTCCCAAATTATAGCGTTTTTATTGAGCATTTGAAGAGATATAAACACCTTGAATTATTCTCAATGTTTATGTACCCTGAAAAGAAATCTAATGCTATCAAAGCGAGATGGAACACTGTGAATAATATCTTTAACAATTAAACCATAACATTCACAACGTTTATTTCACCTTTTAATACTGATGCTTTAAAGGTGTATATTAATTTTACGTTAGTTTGTACAGATTTCATTCCATGTCTGTTCTTCTCAATCTAGTTTCATCGAATGTATTCTTATATGCAACTTACAGTGATATTTCTTGTTTACTATTATTTCTGCACCGATATCAGACTAAAACCGCCATGTTTTGTTGTTGCATAGACTGCTTCACTGCACATATTGTGTGTTGACGCCGCACATTTCTTTAGTGTAGCCTCAAGTATACCCTTACCCTACCAGAATGTGCAGGGTTCAAATTTAACATTTATTTACTTGCTAAATGCAAGTAGATTTTTGCAGATTGCAAGTAGGAAATATTAGCACTTGATAAATTGTTCAAGTAATAAAAGAAAACTACTAGGGGTCAGTCTACATTTATTCACTGAACTTGGTTCAATAGGTGAATATAAGTAAGTATAATTATACATTATTAAAATCCTGCATCTAGCTGGATGTGAAATTGTCATTAGTTACATATATAGCAATCCTTCTAAAATGGATCAAGGTTTCAGATTATATTAATGCAAGTACCTTAATTAAAATAGCAAGTAAAAAACCTTTGCACTTGCATTTTTATAGCAAGTGGCTAAAAAAGTAAGTCAGAATATGCTTATTGTTAATCTTAACGGAGATGATAGAGACTTTGTGTCAAGTATTTCCGTCAAATTTGCATTACATCCCCCGATGTACCCAGCCGTTAATTAGAAATGTACGCTTTGTTAAAAAGGCATGCTGACTTTGTAACTCTTGTGTTTACATAAACATTACCTGTGCTATAAATGTGTCTGCACACTTTCTGTGTTGTGCTTAGCACTGGCGCAGTGTGTAGGGGATACAGCGTAATTAGTACACAAATATTTTTTTGGCATAGTGTGTACAGTTTAATTTTATTCAGTTATTTTGTTAGCGTAATTCTCTAAGTTGTAACGCTTCCGAGTGCTTCGTCAACTGTTTCAGTTTATGTGTTAATGAGCAAATTCTGCCTTTAAATTTGATTCCTGATATGTGTTTTATCATTTCTGATAATTTAATTATGTTTCTAGTCATTGAATTAACAATGTTTTTCTTTGTATGGTGTTTTACGTCATTTTCAACGAATTAACAATGAACTTGGACTGTATAAGATAATAAAGTCCTGAATAAAGTAAACACTGTGCACATTATCGAGAATACTACCATAAAACATGTTTAAAAAGTTGACTTGTAAGTGGAAATCCAAGCATCACACCTTTTGATTTTTAAATGCCCACTTCATTTCGTTGCGGGACATTAAAAGGTTGCATATTTCAAATTAAATCAATTTTGTGCATAGGTGCATGTACGGCAGCAACTGAGTTTAGGGTTATATGAATACAGGCACACATTTTATACCCGTACCAGTCCTTAGAAAAGGGTTTAAAAAATCCCGGAGCCAGTGTGTGCTGTAACCGGGTACAGGTAAATCGCAAATAATTGCTTGCCAACTAATTATTGTGTCCTCGATAGATCAGATTATAAAGCAACTACTAGCAGGGTTGTCTCGTATAGCCCCAACCGTCTATATTAGCCGTCTGTTTTGAATTTGGAGCTGGCGGTAAAAAAAAAAAAAAATTTAAATCAGTATAAAATATTTTGAAATTATTTCATCATCTGAAAGAATCATGAAATAACTAAAAATCCTGACCTTATTTAGCACCAAAAACATGAGATTGCAATTAGACCTCATGCTTATCCGCAGTGGAGAATTCACGTCTACGAATGGCGAGACATTTTTTATATACGCCGTCTAGGGAGCATATATAAAAGTCTGTATGTACAAAAAAAGCACACAAAGACGTCAAATAAATGAGGCAGATTTGTTCACCACAAGTTAAATTTGGGGGATTATCCGGGATATCTTTGAGAAAGTTTTACACACTGGCAGAGATTCCGCTGAATAAATAAAAAATCAGAGACAAATTTCAATCTGATGCCATGTTCAGGGTATAGTCAGAACAGACTTCGGACGCTGTGGTTTCTATAGGACCCTATATATCATTCAGTAACGGTAAATGGCAAGGATGAATAAAAAATCCATTACCAAACGTTCCGAACGATAGCATGATACAAATATAGTGACAGTGTGATAAAAGACAATATTATGTTTTTTTTCTTTTTTGGCGAGCATCATATGCAGCAATATTGAACATCAGATAATAAAAAAGCTTTATAAGATATTTACTACAGGTGCCCCACCCACCCACTCGGCAAAGCCAACTGCCTCGCATAATTTCATCACACCTTCATAACCTGGAAGTATTCTAAACATATAAATCAACATAAAACAAGTCGTTGTATTACACATATTCACTGGACAGTTACCATCTTCCTACCATTGGTCGTTCTATGATGATTTGCAACACTCATTCGCTCAAAATGCCATTTTGTGAAGACTGCTTCACTGCGCAGGTCCCTTGTTGTTATAGCGTTGACGTTCCTTTTCTGCAAGTACCCTAACCTAAGGTTATTTACAGTTTCTGGTAATACCATTCTATACATCTTATTATTGAATAAATAATAAAGGAAAGATTGCAACGGCCTGAATACTATTAAACACGTTTAAAAAGATCGTTCTACATGGACTTTTCAGATCCTACAGTATTCTGTATACTAAAATCCGAACATCACGATTTGTGATTTTTAACATACTCATTTTATTCCAGAAGCTTTTTATTTATAAAACAAAAAATGTTTGTACTAAAATTACGAAAACAAGCATTCGTATGTGTTTTTATTTGGTAAAATATAATAAATAAGCATATTCGTAAATGGCCCCTCCGTTTCGGAATTCGTAATTTGTCGGTTATTCGCAAACGGCGTATAACAGCGTCACCAATCTGAGCGTTCACTGATAAAACTCATTTCTGACGGTAAATATCTGACAGCGATAACTCTGCGACATCGCTATTACACATAACATACATACACATGGTGAGAACACTATATTCATAATTGATTCAAACCGACAACACATACTATTCTCCTCGCTCGTAACAGTTACTTTAAAGTTAATTCTCGTTTATCTGTATATGTCCGTAGACGCATTCGTGTATCTTTTAAATGGTGTGTTGGATTTACAGCTGTCACAATTCTTTTTTTTTCTTTTTTTCTCATTTAAGTCGCGATCGTTCTTGAACACCGTGCGTAACGTCCGACGTGAAATAAAATATATGTAACTACAATTAATATGTTGTAAAATGTGATTTGAAAATGGAAAATACAATTTCGAATAATTGAATAAGATGTATATTCATTTTAGACGATAGTATTGTAATAACAAAGTCACCTGCGATTTCGCATTTAATACATACACACGTTTATGCCCATATGTCACTTATAATAACATAATGACATTCAGTAATACACAAGGATTTCGTGAGCACAAAAGTTGGACGGCCACTTATTAAAAATGCATGCAGGGGGTCCGTTGTAAAACATAAGAATAAAATGAATCATACATTGGTTTATAGAACATCGGTCATGTCCACAAATACATTTCTGCAGTTATTTTTTTAAAATCCATCCCTATATTGGTAATGGCCGAAAATATATTTAAAGTTTCTATTACAATACCCTCCACAAGGTAAGAATCGACAAATAATTAGACCACAGTTAACAAATACACACATGTCTATAATAGCTACTTACATATAACAGCCAGTATAGTGTGACCTCAGTTAACGGACACATGTCTATAATAGCTACCTAAAAATACCAGCCAGTATAGTGTGTCATCAGTTAACAGATACACGTCAATAATAGCTACCTCCATAAAACAGCAAGTATAGTATGTCATCAGTTAACGGACACATGTCTATTATAGCTACATCCATATAACAGCCAGTATAATGACCTCCTTTAGTCGACACACGCCAATAGTATTTACCACTATATAAAAGCCAGTATAGTGTGTCATCAGTTAACGGACACACGTCTATAATAGCTACAATACCTTCATTTAACAGTCAGAATAGCGTGTCATCAGTTAAAGGACGCTCATCTATAACATCTACCGTCATATAACAGCCAGAATAGTTTGTCATCAGTTAACGTACATACGTCTATAATAGCTACCTCCATATAACATCCAGTATAGTTTGCCATCGATTAAGGGACACACGTTTTTAATAGCTACCTCAATATGACAGCCAGTATAGTGTGACCTCAGTTAACAGACACATGTCTATAATAGCTACCTCCATATAACAGCCAGTATAGTGTGTCATCAGTTAAGGGACACACGTCTATAATAGCTATCTCCATATAACAGCCGGTATACCGTGACCTCATTTAAACGACATACGTCTAAAATACCTACCTCCATACAGCAGCCAGTATAGTGTGTCATCAGTTCACAGACACACGTTTATAATATCTACCTCCATATAACAGTCAGTGTAGTGTGTTATCAGTAAACGGACACACGTATATATTAACTACCTCCATATAACAACCAGTATAGTGTGACCACATTTAATCGACACACGTCAATAATAGCTACATTCATATAACAGCTAGTATATTGTGACTTCATTTAATGGACACAAGTCTATAATAACTACCTCAAAATAACAGCCAGTAAAGTTTGTCATCAGTTAAGGGATACACGTCTATAATAGCTACGTCCATATAACAGCCAGTATAGTGTGACCTCATTTAATTGACACTCGTCAATAAACCTTCCTCCATAAGACAGTCAGTATACTCTGTCTTCAGTTAACAGGCACACGTCAAGGTCAAGAATAACTACCTCCATATAACAGCCAGTATAGTGTGCCATCACTTAACAGACACACGTCTATAATAACTACCTCCATATAACAGCATTATAGTGTAATTAACGGACACACGTCAATAATAGCTACCGCAATATAACAGCATTATAGTGTGTCATCAGTTAACGGACACACGCCAATAATAGCTACCTTCATATAACAGCTAGTATAGTGTGTCATCAGGTAACGAACAAACGTCAATAATAGCTACCTCCATATAACAGCCAGTATAGTGCGACCTCAGTTAACGGACACACGTCAATAATAACTACCTCCATATAACAGCCGGTATACGAAGTGTTTTATCAGTTAACGGGATCACGTCTATAATAACAACCTCTATATGAAAGCTGGTATAGTGTGAACACAGTTAACAGACAAACGTCTATAATAGCGACCTCCATATAACAGCCAGTATAGTGTGCCATGATTTACCAAACACAAGTCTATAATAGCTTTCTTCCATTTAACAGTCACTATAGGTTGTCATCAGTTAACGGACATACAGCTATAATAGCTAACTCAAAAAACAGATAGTATAGTGTGTCATCAGTTAACGGACACGGCTATAATAGCTACATCCATATAACACCCACTATATTGTGTCATTAGTTATGGGACACACGTCTATAATAGCTGCGTTCATACAACAGAGAGTACAGTGTGTCATCAGTTAACTGACACGTCTATAATAGCTACCTCCATATAACACCCAGTATATTTTGTCATTAATTATGGCACACACGATATAATAGCTACGTTCATATAACAGCCAGTATAGTGTGTCATCAGTTAAAGAAAACTCGTCAATAAAGCTATCGTCATATAACAGCCAGAATATTGTGTCGTATGTTAACAGACACACGTCTATAATAGCTACCTCCATATAACAGCCAGTATAGCGTGTCATCAGTTAACAAACACACGGCTATAATAGCTACATCCATATAACAGCCAGTATAACGTGTCATCAGTTAACGAACACACGGCTATAATAGCTACCTCCATAAAACAGCCAGTATAGCGTGACATCATTTAATAGACACACGTCAGTAAACACTTCCTCCATATAACAGCCGGTATAGTGTGTCATCAGTTAACGGACAGAAGTCAATAATAGCTGCTTCCATACAACAGTCAATATAGTGTTCCTTCAATTATTCGACACAAGTCAATATTAATTACCTCCTTATAACAGCCAGTAAAGTGTCATCAGTTGCCAAACACACGTCTATAATAGCTTTCTTACATTTAATAAGCACTATAGTGTGTAATCCGTTAACGGACACACATATATAACAGCTACCACCATATAACTGCCAGTATAGTGTATCATCAGTTAACGGACACACGTCCATAATAGCTACCTCCATATAACAGCCAGTATAGTATGTCATCAGTCAACGGACACACGTCTATAATAGCTACCTCCATATAACATCCGGTATAGTGTGACCTCAGTTAACGGTCACATGTCAACAATAATTACCTCCATATAACAGTGTGTCATCAGTTAAAAGACACTTGTCTATACCACCTACCGTCATATACCAACCATAATAATTTGTCATCAGTTAACGGACACACGTCTATAATAGATGTATCTACCTTCATATAACAGCCAGTGTGTTATGGTATGTGCTGTAGATGCAACTCAACCCTATCTGACAATAACCTTCATATTTAAGGCATATACGATTTTCAAACTGATTAAATGAGTGCTTCTATATGAGTTTAGATACCTTCCGTAAGTGATACCTTTTCAAACTCAAATCCCGATACTCGACAAGGTAAATACCAAAATCGTCTTAAAACCTTGGATACGTGTTGTGTTAAAAATAGTTTTTTTTTATAAAGGAGGAGAGGTTCGAGATATTTGAATCCGCGAATTTAGTTTTATGATGATATTATACACACCTAAAACTGTGAAGACATGCTCAATACTCTTCATGCGTAAATACAGTTCCCTGCATACAGAGAATCAATTGAACGGCATCAAATAAGACTCCTTCCAAACTTGTTCCGGAACATGGATTACCCATGCGTAAATCAAAGGCAACTATTTCACGCACCTGACTAGCCAGACGTTTGTTACAAACAATCCAATCTTCCCTAAAACACATAATATATTTACAAAAAAACATAATTACGAACACGTAATTGATGAACTTTCTTAAAAATATTGATTTTATATATTATAATAAATTGCAGTAATTCCGTAAAATAAATGACTACCATTAAATTGGGATAACACATGATCGGTTGGTGTCCTTAGCTGTTACAAACATGTATTAACAAACAAGGGCACTTGACATATTAGATCGGCTTATTAACTGATGATTGATTTAACATTATGTAACTGTTTTTATTCGCCTTATTTTGTCCACGAACTATTATATACATCAAGTAAATATTATCCTGTATTGCAAATAAGGTTTGCGTAATGAAATAATGAAACATTGTCTATCTAATAATAAGGCTATTCCAAAATAATGTGGTATAAACATATAATAATACGATTCATTGATACGCTACTTACTGACTTCCATTTGCATCGATCATATATTGAAACACTGCCTACTGGTATTTAACGTCTCCAGCCTTCCATCTCCTGAGTAATTGTAAATTTTCCTCTGCCTTGTCACTTAGCACAAGTTCTTTGAACCATTTTGAAGGCGCGTATAATGAGTGGCAGACCGGACCAGAGCCGAAATCAAGTAAACGTTCACCGGTTATCTTTCCTATATGTAAATTAATGTTATAAAAGTAGTTTAACAGGCGGTACATGCAAGTAAAATATTTCTAAATTATAACAACAGCATCAAATATAGACTGGGAACAATGCACAGGATGGTAGAATATTATATTCATGATAGTAACAATGTTTACCCTATACATTTAAGAGAAAAGTTACACTCGAAAAATACTATAGGTTAACATGGGGGAGGGAACATTAGTCGACTTCCAACGCTAAACACATCTTTTGCAGAGGAAATGTAGAGTGACAGTCAGCAATTCAAAGCACAAGAAATTGAACTATAAAATTGACTCAAATCTGTAGGGTTAATATGTTACACCCGAACAATACGATATGTTAAAATGGGCGGGTGGGTGGGTGTGGAAGAACCATCGCCGACTTTGAACTATAACCGCGTTTTCTTCAGAATATTTAGAGAGGGGGACTAATTTCAAATACACGAAATTGAAACCAAAACTATAAAAATTAGAAATTATTAAATACTGTTACAGTGTTAATGTACATAACCACAGCAGTGTTAATGTACATAAACACCATGGGTTTAGTCAGAACAATACTAAAATATTACAATATTCCCAATATGTTATTTCATTTTACTCGAGTTAAATTATACCAACACTACGGTACACAGTCAAACTTCCCTGGTTAGATTTCACAATTTCTAATGTCGGTGTGAAATTTAACTATTTTGTATTACATCTTGTATTCAGCCAGCGAGTAAACGCTATTTTCAGAGTCGATATAAAATCATGATTTTATGAGCCCTCTAAAGCGGGTTATATCTGATCTAGTTCATAGTTTTATTCTCGTGACTTTTCTTCATAATATGATGAAGAATCCATCCGCAGTGGATATATCTCCATTTATTTGTGGTAGTTTCATGTCCATTCTACATGATTGGATTTATTAACCGCAGTAATTGTATTGTGTATTGTAATGCCCATGTAATGTATTGTAGTCTCCACTAATGAAGAATTACAGTCAAAAGCGTTTGGATATTTGTTTTATTTGTTATTGACATATCTCTCTACAAACTTACTTTCCAGTCAAAATTGCATCCTTCTCGGAACCAGTGTTCTGAAATGTATTTCCTTTTATGTATGATTCTGTCTTTGATTGTTTTCTTTAGTGGGGGATTTAGTCGTGGTGACTAAGGAGTCGGTGTAAACTTAAAGATCAATAATTATTGTGACATTGACCTTGGTGGCAGGAATAGGGGACTTCATCGCGACACGTTGTCTTGAAGTGATAGACAATCACGCAAAATGAAATTCATATCAGCCACTGATTGAGGATATATGAAAAAGACTCGAAATTGAACACCCAACTACCCTGTTCGATCATTAAACGTCCATATGTGACATTTACTGTGTTAGTAGGAACTTGGGAACATGCGTGAATAACATTTATGCAAAAGGAAAATCGAATGGGCCCACTGGTTTAGGACATATAAAAATAAACAAATGTGTACAGGAAAATCCGTGTTTTAACATTAAAAGTGTGAGATTGACCTAGGTACATGTAGCATGAACCTAGGAGTTAATCGCGGCACATCGTCTTGATCTGAAAAAGATTTTACAAAGGAAAGTTGAAATCCGCCTACTGGTTTAGGAGATATGAGAAAGACACAAAATCCGGAAAGACGATCCGATTACTATATTTCTCCCGACTCTTCAAGTTCTAGGGCATGATAATTCTCGCCCTGTGATGTTCTTGTCACTATCACACTTACAGTTGTTAGAAATTCTATACACATGCTTGTTTTACATAAAGTATATTAATATTGTTTACATACGTCCTAAGTATAATTAAAAGAATAGCATTGCTTAAAATACTAGATGCTATACATTATTATATTCCTACATACCAGACCTGTTTATACCGTAAATAAATTCCACACATTTCAACAAAGATCAACCTCGATAATTCAGATTTGTTGTTACATAATATTCATTTCTTTTTATTCCATATACCTTCACATCCTTAAATCATATGGAAGATGGTATTTAATTAACTATTTAATAACGGATTACAAATATTGAAAATTCTTATGATTTATTTAAGCAAATTTGATTAATATTTTACTTTTCACCATAATGGTATAGCCTGAAATTATTTCCAGGAATATGGTTGTACGTGTGTTAACGATTCCATGTAACAATATATATCGCTTTTCAAGAAAAAAAACTGTTTTATTCGGCTATATATTTAGCAAATATGAATGCACCAAAATTTAATTCAACGATTTATTATTGACCGTTTAAAAACTATACTTAATACTTTTTAGCTCACCAGAGCCAAAGGCTCAAGATGAGCTTTTGTGGTCGTCTGGTGTCCGTCTTTCGTCGTTATCCTTTTACTTCAATCGACATCTTCTAAACGTCTTCTAAACTTCTAAACCAGTTTTGATGACACTTTACAGGAAGCATCCTTGGGTGGCCCCTTACCAAAATGGCTAAGATCGGACATGTACACCAAAAAGTTGTTTGAAATTTCCTTAAATATGACATGGCTTTAGCTATGACGGCCATATAGTCCGCAAAAAACAGAAATCTGATGAGAGGGTCTATCCAAAAGATCATTATGATTAAGTTTTATCAAAATACTTAAAGTGGTTTCAGAGAATATGCCATTTTTAGCCCCTTCCTATATCACTCAAAGTAAACTTTTGGTTGCCGTGGCAGACATTTTGAATATTTCAGGACAACGAAAAAAAGAAACTTGATAGAAGCCATTCCAAGTTATGTGTTATTTAGAGACCAACAAAAGGAATATGTATGTGATATATCACTAGAATGGAATAAGTTGTTTCGGAGATGTTGTTTGCACTTTCCTAAATTTTAACATAATTCTAGTCAAGGTGGCCATCTTGGATGACATGCGGCCCCGACAGACACAACTCTGAGAGATAGCATCCCAGGTAACATTGTGGTGAAGTTTCATCAAAATCTGCTTGTGGTTTCAGAGGATATGTCGATTTTATAAAATTGCTATCAAACAGACGGATAAACGGACGACGGACACAACGTGATCGCAAAAGCTTGTCTGGCTTCTGGCCAGTAGAGCTAATTGAAATGATTCATTTTTTTGAGTCTAAGCTTTCAGAACAGTATTTCTACCAATTGAATTAAAATAAAAGTCTTGGTCACGCAACATTTCAAAATAGTTAGTCAAGTCTAGTTATGCTTTTTAACAACATTGAAATCGATACACTATGTATCGATATGCCCCGTTTGGACTAAAATTCTACATTTTCAGATGTAGATAAATGACTGAAATTGAGCTTAACATTGATCACACAATGTAAGGGGATATGTGCAATCTATTTCCTTATCTGCGGAGAGAAAATAACCCATTTTGTAGAAAATTACTGTCAGAGTTGAAAGATATCAAATACAATTAAAACCCCACTATTTCTAAAATATCGATATTAAATATGAGATACATTTCCTGAGAGATTGAATACAATACTTTAAGAATCAAACTTACTACTCGTAGACATCAAATTGCAAAATTATAAACTTACCATCTTTATATGTATCATGTAAGGTATCCAAAGTTAATTTCACGAATTTTTCTGAAATGCGATTGCCAGTAAAATACGTATAATATGTATCGATATACACTTCTGGTGTGAAGTGAGATTGATCATACGTCGTAAGTTCTTCCTCCATTTCAACAGCTACAATTAAACATAATGCTGTAGTAAAGTAATTGTATGGACAAACACATTTCATACATTTAATAAGCTTTTGTTATGCTGTGTAATGTTATTCTTAATGTCTAGATTGTGCTAACTAAATTGCAGGTTGGTCACAGTAATCTGGCAGTTATACGGAGGGAGTTAGTATTGATGTTTGTCAATTAACTGAGGTCACACTATACTGGCTGTTATATAGAGGTAGCTGTTATTGACGTGTCCGTTAACTGTGGTCACACTATACCAGCTGTTATATGGAGGTAGCTAATGTGTCCGTTAACTGAAGTCACACTATAACGGATTTTATTTAAGGATTGTTTTTCATTTTTCGCTATATTATCGATGTATAACACGTCAAGATGGGTCACAAATGTTGAATAGAACTGCTTCGCTGCGCTACGCTGTTTCATTCCATTTGTTCTCTATATAATCCTTAAGAACCTCTATACATTTGTTTTTTATTTACGTCAAATGAGATTGAACGGTCCGCTAAATATGAAAGTATGATGTTTAAACGTTAGCAATTAATGACGTCATCTTAAAATAGGTATTATGTAATATGAGGTAATTTATGGATTTGCATGTTATCGAGAAAAAAATAATAATTTCAAGACTGGTTAACCAATTAGAATGCAGGAAATTCGTATATTATTTACAGTTTGTAATAATATGGAGGTAGCTGTTATTGACGTGTGTCCGTAAACTGATGACACACTATACTGGCTGTTATATAGAGGTAGCTGTTATTGATGTGTCCGTTAACTGTGGTCACACTATACCAGCTGTTATTTGGAGGTAGCTTATGTGCCGTTAACTGAGGTCACACTATAACGGCTTTTATATTGAGGTAGCTGTTATTGACGTGTGTCCGTTAACTGATGACTCACTATACTGGCTGTTATATGGAGGTAGTTATTATTGACGCGAGTCGATTAAATGTAGTTAAACTATACTGGCTGTTATATGGTGGTACATATTATAGACGTGTGTCCGTTAAATGATGACAAACTATTCTGGTTGTTATATGACAGTAGCTGTTATAGACAAGTGTCCTTTAACTGATGACACTCTATACTGGCTGGTATATAGAGGTATCTGTTATTGACGTTTCCGTTAACTGTGGTCACACTTTACCAGCTGTTATAGGGAGGTAGCTAATGTGTCCGTTGACTGACGTAACACTATAACGGCTTTTATATTTGTTTCTTATATATAAATGCTTAACCTTGTTAGACGTGTTCTAAATAAGTATATATAGCAGTATAGGCTGAATACGCACACGATTCATGAACTACATTCGGCATTGATAACTAATTATATTCTCTATAATATTTTTTTTGTTAACATTTCAGACTTTTCACACGAGCACATGTATATCTAGAATAAAGTTAGAAAGTGTTCTCTTGTTTCGAATTTTCTATATAATGAAACGACTTTGGAGTGACACACTTAACTTTACAAGTTCCAAGGCGGTAGCCCTATTGTCAACCATTTTGTGTTTGCGATGTCTTATCTTGAGTTTTATTCATCTTTATATTTGTTCTTTGTTTTTTGTGTGTTTGTGGTTTTCTGTAGTCCTTGAATGCTACTTTTCCTGTTCGATTTTTATATCTACTTATACAGCAATATATATATATATATTATTGAGCTAAAACAACACAAGTACATAAGTTGACACATTACTAATAAAATCAAAATAAAGTTATATTTTGTTATTATATATGTTAAGGTACATTTTATAAAAAATCTAAGCAAAACATAAATTTAAAAAATAACAAATAAACTATATATTGGCATGTTTCTTTGCTTTCATAACAGAACGTGCATAGCTCTGTTTCAACCACTTTACATTTAATTTTATAAAACGTGCTTTTGTATAAATAATCCTGTGTTAGAAACTGAACTGTACGTTTTGCATCTTTGTATCAGAATCTAAAATTGAGTAGAATAAACTGTTTTCCCTTGAAGCTTGGTTTTCGGTCTTAAATGTGTTTCCCATTTTAATTGTGTTTCCCATTTAAATAGCGTTTTCGTGTTTAAGGGCTATTTAATCAATAAACGAATTGTAGAAAGGAGCTGTTATCCTTTTTGTTTTGTTTTAAAATTATTATATATTTTGTATCTGTAGTTTTATGTTTTCTCTAATTTCCAATAATATGTTTCCATTACCGAGGGATAGGCTTTGAAACCCCCAAATAATCAAAGAAATTGATTGATATATTGTACTTTATTATAAACTCATGATAAATTAGGAATGAGCAATCATTACTAGATCATTCATTAAACAATAAAGTATTGTTTTTAAACCATGTCATTTTGAGTGCATCACAGAAAGATTCTGCATGTTTCATATTGTTCCATCATTGTGATTCTCATTTATCGTGGTCTATCATAAGCTACCATTGTGAGGGACTTTCCTAAGTCTAAAATGACCATTCCTTTTAAAGGTTTTGATGAATAAATGTTTTTGCTTAAAAAATACCATCTTGTCTATATTTAGGTCGTATTTATATTCCTAATACTTTTAAATTTCCCTTATGATAACAAAATCATTTGCCCTTTAGCTCACCTGAGCCGAAGTCTCAAAGTGAACTAATGTGTCCGCTTTTTGTCCGTCCGTGGTCAAACAACATCTCTTTGAACAATTTTAACCAAATTTCACCTGGATGATACTGAGGTCAAATCATTCTAAAATTGTACAAACTGGGTCATGTGACCGCCATTACCATATTTAGTCAAAACCTTAAAAATCTTCTTCTCAAGAAACGCAGATCATATTTTGAATTTTTTTGTTTATAAATGATTGCCAACTCCTAGACTACAAAATTGTACAAACAAAGTTCCTAGGGTCAAAAATGGCTGTGCCCCAGGGTTCCAAATTATTTTGGAGATTTTACATTTTTTACATAGACTTATAACCGCTGATCCCAACTAAATTCCATTTTGTTTATTTCGCTCTTCGGGGTATAGCATTTTGTTAGATACTGGTAACATACGCCGCTGGATATGGAATAATGACACTAAATATAGCATGTCCACCGCCATATGCATGCCATCTTCGGGATGGTTAAAATTCTGTACTATTGAGTTTATAAATATTGAGTTCTGCTCAACCCGGGGCTGATGGGTGTGAACGGTTGCAAGCATATTTCTCTACCGTTCATAAACAGTCTCAATAAAACCGAGACTGCAATATTTCGTATTTATCGTGTTCAGGCCGTTTCCAAAGGTCCACTTTCATACTCTTTTGTATACGGCATTTTAAACAACACCTCCTCAGAAACCGCTTGACCAATTTTGACCAAATTTCAAGTTGGCAATACTGCGGTCAATTCCTTCCAAATCTTTACAAATTAGTTAATTGCGACATCGAAGATGGCCGCCAATACCATATGTGGACAAAATCTTAAAAAAAATCTTCAAAAGAACCGCTGAACAGATTTTGACAGTTTTTATTTATAATGATCGCCAACTCCTGGCCTGGAATTTACCAAACATTCTTCAAACTATTCTTAGACTTGAGCTGAAGTTCTGAAAATTCGTTCACAAATATTTCCATGCCCTTCAAAGATAAACAATCATAAGAAGTTGCTATTTATTAGTATGCATCATATGTATACATAGCAGCTTGTTATGAACGTTTATTTTGTAAACTTAAAGAAATATTTGTGATTGACATTTGAATACGTGAGCTTAAGTCTAAGAATATTCTCAAGAACGGTTGGTAAATTCAATGCCAGGTCTACAAAAGATTTACAAACAAAGTTCCTTATATAAAACATGATTGTGCCCCGTGGTTTCAAAGTTTTTATATGGAGATTTTACATGTTTTACATAGACATATATAGGGCATTTGTAAACGACATCTCCTCAGAAACCGCTTGACCAATTTTGACCAAATTTCAGATGGACGATACTGAGGTCAATGCATTCCAAAAGTATACAAATTAGGTAAATGCGACGTCAAAGATGGCCGCCATTACCATATAGTCAAAACCTTACAAGATCTTCTTCTCAAGAATCGTTGAACAGATTTTGGCGGTTTTTATTTATAAATGATTGCCAACTCCTAGGGTATAAAAGTTGTATAAATGAAGTCCCTACAGTAAAAAATGGCTGTGCCCCGGGATTCTTTTTACATTATGTTTTACATACATTGTACTTACATAGGGAATACTAAAATACTATATAATACCACAAAGGAAAAAAACCTATGGAGAGAAATGTAGTCTAGAAAAAAAAGATTTACTAAAGGTAATACGAAAAAGAATGTAAAATATATAAAATAATAATATTAAAATAAAACGAATACCAGCCAAAGTGATGTTTAACATAAACAATTTTTAAAGAGTAGCAATGCACGTGCGTTTCCCTTTCAAAAACAAGATATGAACATTAATTTAGGAGAAAGGGTCTCCATATGCTGTTATGTTTGTCTATTTTGTCATTTTTAAGAGCTAAAGTGTTCTTACCTGTCCATAGGCCTTCTTGTCAGGCACTTATATATATATCCACATGTATATGTCCGTATAAACTCAATATGTCGTCCGCTCCAATGAAGCACAACACGCACAATGGCCACTTGACTTTGAGACCCCGCCTCCTTGCCGAGCCGCTACCAATCAGGGAGCTTGGATGGTGTCACATGGGCTGAGATGGCGGGAAACTGCTTACTACCCAAATCTCCAGGGAATCGAGCCGAAAGAACCTAGTGGTACCCCATGTACATTCACTACACTCCTCCCCACTTTATAAAAAGGTCTTCACACCCGGGGGGACCCCCCTTAGCCCTCGGCACAACTTTGCCGTTGTGAGCGCTAACTTCCCTTTTTTAGGTTCTTACGTCCCCTATCTGAGTACCCTCCCTAGACCCGGACAAAAGCGTTGTTTAAACACTCACCACCAACATGATCCCCAAGGTGATGAGGGAACCTCCCCCAACCCTGCCCACCGGAGCCTGTGTGACCCACACCCCCTCGGCCGCGGAGATGCCGCCCAATAATTTAATATAATATGCCCCAAAACAATAATGATAATATCCCGTTAATAATTCCCCTCTACCGATAACCCTGGTAACCGACTTTAAAAGATCATTAATTTTCCCCTGGTAACCAACCTTAATCCCTACCCGCACTAATTCCCTTGAACCCTGGTAACCAAACTTGATCCTTCCATATGTTTATGAGTTGACTGTTTTCCCCTATTAAATAATATTACCCCGATGACCTTCCTTAAATTCGCAGATAAATTAACCATTTCCCCCCCCCCCACCCCCCCCCCCCCCATTATTGGGGTTGGGAGACAACCTCCAGAGCCCCTCCGGTGCAGAGATGCGGGAACCCTCCCACAACTCTGGCCTTTAGAGACTTTTAGGGGTCCGAGACGACCATACAAACGAACCCTCCCCTGTACTAACCGTCTAGACCCTCTGACCGGAGATTACCCAACTCCTGCTATTGAGGTAGGTGCCCCAATTTGGAGTCACTAACCACACTTCCATGGAACCACAGGTGCAGTGACGCGCGATCTTCCCACAACTCTGGTCTTCGAATATTATGAGGGATCAAGGGCAATAATACAAAGGAAGCCTCCTATGTATTTATTCTTACGCGGTCTAACATCCTGGTGACGCCTGGACGGAGCACCCGCTCCCAAAATCCCTGGCCGTCACTTCAGGACAGGCCACCTCACCTCTTGGTGACTGGCCCCCTCCCGGATCTCAGGGTACCCACGCTTGTCCCCGTTTGCCAATCGGTCCTGCTCATCCCAGGGCATCCAAGGGTCCTCCTTGCACGCCCCCATGGTCGCGTACAATGGGTCCACCTGGATCCCAGAGCCTCCGCGGGTCTTCCTCATCTGCCCATGTATCCGGACCATAAACCATTTACCCTGGATCCGATTTACCGCATATGCCTAGAACCTCTACCTCCGGTTCTACTACAAACCCTCTAGGACCGCTCGACCTTCCCAGTTTGACTATCACTTTGTTCAAAAGCCTCGCTCCACTGCAACCCTTGCGGATCCCGCGGAGTGATCAATTCCACATCCCAGGAACCTTTCCTCTGACATCCCGTCCCCGCACAGTAGTTGACATCCCCACCACGGTGGTTCCCACCGTGATGCACCCCCGCAACTCCCTGCACTCCTGACGCCGCCAACGGAACCTCTTTATCCACATCTCGGATGAAACAACCCCAATTCCTGTCCGCCCTGGTGCAGTACTCGCATTCCCCACATGGCAGTTCCCCTGGCTCAACTCTGGCCACAATGTGTTGCAATGTCCCTGTCCAACAGGTTTGACCAACAGTGCAACCGCATCTCCGGGTTTCTTACCACACACCAATTGCCCCGGGGTTACTTGCATTCCCCACATGGCAGTTCCCCTGGCTCAACTCCGGCATTTTAACGCGTTGCAATATCCCGGTACCATTGGTATCCAAGACATTGCATCCGCAGTTCCGCGTTTCTTGCCACAAACTGCCCCATGGGGTTCACTAACCTCAACAACCAAGTCAAACTCGTCTGGTCCATTCTGACCACATACGGTCGTCCTAGAAGGTAGTACCGATACTGCCAGGTCAATAGCCCCCTGGCCAGTACTCAGTCTAAGGACTCGACCATCAATTACCAATGCACCCTCACCCATATTAATATTGGTCGTTCCCAGGTGAAATAATGTATCGCAACCCAGCAACATATCTTCCGCGATAGGAGCTACATACAGAGTCTCCCTTTATAGCTTATCGCCAAGTTTTAAGGTTACTGGACCTACAAGAAACCTGTGCATTTTTAACTCCTGACCTGTCAGGCGTTCAACATCCTTAATAAATTTGGGAGGTACTTCCACAGACCAATAAGGACTATCTGCCATAATGGTAACCTCCGCTCCCGTGTCCATCACCGCCTCCACTAACAGTCCATTCACTTGAATCCCAATACTAAACTGGGAATGGGAACCCAATTGACAAACCTGCACCTCCCCCTCCCCATCCTGGCACCCCACTTCCGGCCCCTCTGGACTCTTAGTCCCCTGGGTTTCCACCGGGACATCCTGTGCCATGTATGGAGATGAAAGGCTGATGCCTGGCCTCAGCTCCGCTAGAGCGCCCCCGTCATCCCCTTGCGGTGATCCCATTCCCTCGATCTCCGCCCTCTCTTGAATGCTCTGTTTAACGTGGTTAGGTGGTGTCACGTTTCTATGGTCCAACCCCACTCCGGGCTGCGCACTACTGACGGAGACTGGTTTACCTCCCGGTTTAGCCTGCCCATTTCTCCTTGAGGGAACCTCCCCCGGTGGGATGGTAGCCACTACTGGGCCAGTCGGGCCTTTCATAGGATTCCGTGTAAACCATCCTGCTACCTCACTAGCCATGTCCGCTCTTCGGCTCTGCACCTGCTGGGCCGCCCCGCAGTTGCCCACCACTGCCCCTCGATTCTTATTCATGGGCCGCGCATTTGTTGGTGCCGGCGTCGCCCCATTACTACTTAACGTCTGCCCGGCTTGGCCTCCTGGATCGGGGATCGGGGTTCGGCCGTCCCGATCCTGTCCCGTTTAACAACTGTCTATCCATATGTCGCCTTGCCCCTTATTTGGACACTCCAGTTTTAAGTGCCCCACCTCACCACACCCAACACATTCCTATCTATTATATTGCCTCTGATTGGTGGGTTGGCGTTCAGGCTGCTTCAAATGTGGAGCCGACAGTCCCATGCCCGAGTTTATACACCATACAGTGATATACAATGATCTTTCAAATATTCCCAATACTCAAACGAAAATACGTTTGAACCTTCTGCACTCTCAAACGAGAATACGTTTGACACTTCTGCACTCTCAAACGAAAATACGTTTGACAATGTTCACAAGAGGCTCTGCCCACTGAAACTGCAATGGATCCCCCACTGCAATGTCAATGTTTACACCGGAACTCAATGGCTTACTTCCCGTTAGACATTGGTTCACGCATGCGCAGTAGCACTCGTTTGCGTCCCCACCAAAAAGTACCTTTTAATTCACTTTTACGTGAGCAAATACACCAAGACAAGTAAAAACGCTTCCTAGGATAAAATATCCTATTGATTACCGCCGACGGTATCACGCTGAAGAGTGCCTGGGCGAAATCCGCTCAGACGCTCAGTGCGTTGTGAAGTTCACAACGCTAGCTATGGGAGCACCCTTGCAGCGTGAATTTCCCTTCAGGCGTGAATTCGTTTCACTTTCTGACACCAGTAAAGTGTTCCTACCTGTCCATAGGTCTTCTTGTCAGGCACTTATATATATATCCACTTGTATATGTCCGTATAAACTCAATATGTCGTCCGCTCCAATGAAGCACAACACGAACAATGGCCACTTGACTTGGAGACCCCGCCTCCTTGCCGAGCCGCTACCAATCAGGGAGCTTGGATGGTGTCACATGGGCTGAGATGGCGGAAAAACTGCTTACTACCCAAATCTCCAGGGAATCGAGCCGCAAGAACCTAGTGGTACCCCATGTACATTCACTACAGAGCAATTTCTTTTTCTATTTCTATACTTTTAAATAAATATGTTTTGTAACCTTGTAAACTTGGAATGGGTTTCCTACATTGTTTATGTAAATGAAGTATTTTGCATTTATAATTATGAAATTCAATACGTTTACATGTGTTTGCGTATTAACTATACCAAACGTTATGTTTTGCAAACTCAAGTTAATACATGTCATGTGTAATTAAGAACCTATGCACATCTGACAAGAAAGACTGTATATGCATACATTCCCAAAATAAATGATTTACTGTTTCTGTTCCCATTGCACAGAAATCGCAAATATTAGAACTGGCAATTTTAAATTTCAGTAATTTTGTATTGGTTGCTACAATCCTCATAAGATATTTATATTGGAAAGTGTGCACTTTTGATGAAATAGTTGATTATATTGGGATAGTGTATCTTTTTTCCACTCTAGATTAGCGTTTTGAATCTCTTGTTCCCAACTGTGTTGTTGTATAATATCATTGTTAATTTCGTTTCGTAATTGATGATTGTACATAAATTTGTTTGTATAATTGGATTTTTGAAGTTTATCTAGAAGATTTGGTGTAACGTTTTATGCATTGATTTGTTCGTTTTTATTTTATTTTTGAAATTTTGGGGAATACATGATATTAATGATGTATACTTGAGAAAATCTTTCTGTGGTGTGTCATATAGGTTTAGCAAAAAATTCTAAATTATAAAATTGTTTGCGTCTATAATCGTATACGTTTTCAAAATAGTTTATACCCTTATAAAGCCAGTCTCTATGTAATATTGGTTTTCCGTTTACTTTTATGTTCGAGTTATTCCATATTATACTTTTGCTTACTGTTTTACTTCAGCGTGTTTATTTATTTTTTCACATGCACTAAGTATATTTTATAAAAAAGTTTTTTTCGAACATTTTTTTGATATCGTTTTCATCAATGTTGCATTCAAAAATTGTGTTTCCTCCATATTTTTCTAATTCATATAAATATGTTTGTTTCCATTGAACGACTGTATAGTCCATTAACCTTTTTATCAAGCTGGCTTTAAGAGAGTATATAACACTGCATGAAATAAGTGATTTAATTAAAACTTAAATATGCTTAAATATATTTAAATTTCATGTGCTGGATTTAAGAGCAATTTAATTACACTTAAATATCTAAATTAAGTTTTTCACTTTTATGTCGAATTTAATTGAGTTTAATTTTGATCAAATGTATATTTACACCATGTTGCACATTTAATGTGTGATTAAATGTATCAATATACCATGTAGCAAATTTAATTTGCGATTAAATGTAACTATATACCATGTTGCAAATTTAATGTGCGATTAAACGTATACATACATCATGTTGCAAATTTAAGATGTGATTAAATGTATATTTACACCATGTTGCTAATTTAAGGTGTGATTAAATGTATACATACACCAAGTTTTAAATTTAAGGTGTGATTAAATGTATACATACACCATGTTTTAAATTTAAGGTGTGATTAAATGTATACATACACCATGTTTTAAATTTAAGGTGTGATTAAATGTATACATACACCATGTTGCAAATTTAAGGTGTGATTAAATGTATACATATACCATATAGCAAATTTAAGGTGTGATTAAATGTATACATACACCAAGTTTTTAAATTGAAGGTGTGATTAAATATATTCATACAACATGATGCAAATTTAAGGTGCGATTAAATGTGTACATACACCATGTAGCATATTTAAGGTGTGATTAAATGTATACATACACCATGTTTTAAAATTATGTGTGATTAAATGTATATATACACCATGTTGCAAATTTAAGGTGTGATTAAATGTGTACATACACCATGTTGCAAATTTAAGGTGTGATTAAATGTATACATACACCATGTTGCAAATTTAAGGTGCGATTAAATGTATACGTACACCATGTTGCAAATTTAAGGTGCGATTAAATGTATACATACACCATAGTGTAATGCAATGTGTGATTAAATGTATACATACACCATGTTCTAAATTTAAGGTGTGATTAAATGTATACATACACCATGTTGCAAATTTAAGGTGCGATTAAATGTGTACATACACCATGTAGCATATTTAAGGTGTGATTAAATGTATACATACACCATGTTTTAAATTTAAGGTGTGATTAAATGTATACATACACCACGTTACAAATTTAAGGTGTGATTAAATGTGTACATACACCATGTAGCATATTTAAGGTGTGATTTAATGTATATATACACCATATAGCAAATTTAAGGTGCGATTAAATGTATACATACACCATATTGTAAATGCAATGTGTGATTAAATGTGTATATACGCCATGTTGTAAATTTACGGTATGATTAAATTTATACATACACCATATTGTAAATGCAATGTGTGATTAAATGTATATATACACCATATTGTAAATGCAATGTGTGATTAAATGTATATATACACCATGTTGTAAATTTAAGGTGTGATTAAATATACATACACCATGTTACAAATTTAAGATGTGATTAAATGTATATATACACCATGTAGCAAATTTACGGTGTGATTAAATGTATACATACACCATGTTTTAAATTTGTGATTAAATGTTTAAATATACAAAGTTGTAAATTTTATGTGCAATTAAATGTATTTATCATATAACATGCGGTGTGGGAGTGTAATAACACCATTCAATATTTTTGATATTCCACTAGTGGTATAACAAAGTTAATGACGTCATGTTAATGTATGTTTTCTGACGTAATTTGTGTCTATAAACTAAATGATGTCCTGCGTTAAATACCCAATGAGCTGTTGAACATGAAGTTACAAATAAAGACATGCCTACAAAGAGGAAATCAATTAATATAGACTTAAGCAGCTTTAAGTTAAGATGAAGAACTGTCTGAAGTTTTATGAACATATGTGAAATACTTTTGGCCAAGGTAAGGTTGCAGGTTACTTAAAGTTTGACGGATGACAGACGACAAAGTGAGCCCTAAGACGTAGGCGACATGTAAAGGGCATAATTCTGGTATCCACAGAACTGCAAGACAGAGAGTTGCAGATCTTGTGTTATGCACGTCATTACAAGATGGTTATTCATTGCGGTAAGTTTGAAAGTAATAGAACAAACGTTATTGAAGTTTTAGCCAGGACATGAACATCGAGACCGACTGACTATCACTATGTCCAAACACTATACATTATATCTTCAAGACAGGGGGCATAATTTAGAAAATACAATATTATAAGTTATGGCCTGGAACGGATGGACAGACGGTTTGAACACTATATGACCTCTGGCTCTTCGAGACCTGGGGCATAAAAACAGACAACATACAAATTGATGACAATACCTCACCATGAGCCAGTGGCTCGGATCTAAAATGAAGGGGAAAACAACATTTTTTTGTGGTTTTAATTTAATAACAACTTAATTCTTACAATCTAATAACGTCTTCAACTTAATAGATTTACATTATTTTAGGACTTTGAATTTTCTTTTTTTTTCATTACAACTTTACAGCAGTTTATATTTATAGTTCAGATGTATCATCATATCATGCATTTACACTGATCTCAACAAAAAATCATTCAGAGCAACAGATAGGCATAGTATAGACGTATTTGCATAAACACCCAATTAAAAATGATTGAAAACTCAATTAAAATCAAATCAAAGCGAACCAAAAATAGTGAGTGGAATTTTATTGGACATTTTGTTACTCACCGATTCTAGAATGAATGCAACGGCTTACATGTACACCAGCAGTCGAATTTATTAGAAAAGAAAAAAGGTCACTAAATTGGAATTGAATTGAATTGAATTGGGGTTTTAAGGCGCACCAACACATGAAAAGGTTATATGGCGCCTAAAAGGCATGAACATGCCACGCTCATCTTCCATGTACATCGAGATAAAATATGGAAAATGGGCCTAGAACCTGCTCACCCTGAACTGCAGAGTTGCTGCAAATTCTATCGTAGAAACTCCATTTACGCTGGAGCCACGTTATTGTTTTTCTGCCACTGCTCTTTTGATGCGAGCGAGATAGCACCTGAAACAATGCAGGGATCATGATGAAGACCTTTAATGAACATGAACAAAAAGTGATGAAATGAACATGAATTTGGGGGGATTCTACCCCTCTGCCTACCCCTCCAAAGGGATCTGCAGTGGCCGTATTCTTTGCCCCGTGATCAAACGGGGCCCCCGGCAACCACACGGGCCACTGAATTGGAAACAAGAGTCCCATGGCTGATTTTTATCTGCTTAAAACTTTAGTAACACCACCAGGCATGTAATCAACTGAATAGTAATGCATACATGTACTTAAATTGCTTAAAATATGTAAATACCCAGTTAAAATGAAAATGAGGGGTATTACCTGTATGATTAAGACATTTTTCAACAATATCCAATTCAATTCAATTTTGCCAATACACAATTAAAACCAAAACTATGGGGTAATACCCAATTAACTTCCAAAGCTTATCTGCTGCTCTGATCATTCATAAACGAACTAGATTAATTTTTTTTGTCTTGATTTACAACATACCAGCAATCTCATTAAAATAAGACCCTTTATCATGCTACGATACTATACACTACTAAGGCATAGACTGCTTCACTGCACATGTCGCGTTTCAGTCTATGCTCGGTATTGAAAGAGACAATGTCTGTAATGTCTGTAACTTTTATCTTATAAAACACCAAAAAAATCGTTGACAAACATAACACATCAACCATTATTGAATATTTGCCTAATAAAATCAAGATTGTCAACACTTTGTAGGGTTGACTCATAACCCACATTAAAATTACACTCACCGGTAATAACAGAACGTTGCTATCAACTGCGGTTAAAGCGGGCCAGATGTATTATTGCGTACTATATAGAAAACCTGATGTTGAAATATTCTCGGTATTGACCGCGCCCATGATTTTCTTCGTATTATTGCTGTAAAACATGCCATTTAGTGCATTTCTTTGAATTTATCATGCAAAAACACAGCATTAACACAGACTTTTTTTTTCTTCCGGATATGTGTTTTGTGTGGATTTTCGTTTGTTCAGTTCACTCGAAAGTCGAACATCATCTGTAAGTTCATATGAAACGCGCGATTTCATTGGTTTAATTTAGTTGATCTTCTCATGAATATTGGTAAGATGAAAGGTCGATCTGACGTGACCTCCAAGGCAGTGTTGTCAGATCCTATAGCGGAGAGTATCAAAGCGTAATTAGAATGGTTTTAATGAGACTAAAGATACCAGTCGTAAAAGGAATATGGAATATCTAACTCCCATTGCAAGATACATTTTGTAACGTTTTATAAGATACTAGGCAAAACCCGATCCCATTGCAAGATAAATGTGTAATGTTTTACAAAGTACAGGACGAAACCCCTCGTCAACTGCAAGATAAATTGTGTTTACTACAGAGATCTCTAATACATGTAAACATTTCAATACTTTATCATACAAAAATCAGTTTGCTTTCTTGTTATGTAATGAAGACGAATATATAATCAATAGAACAGCAGGGTTTATTTACACATGTTATAACATGAGATTTAATCATTTGAACTGTAATATAAGTAACAAAACAGGTCTGTCATGTTAGTGTTATAAATCATGGATTTTTCATAAATATAATGTGCACTTAACGGGTGTAAGAACTTGTTGAAGTTCTTGAATTGAATTGATAAACTGTTATTGTTGTTTATGCCTTATCTAATTAGATGTTTACTTATGTTTAATTGTGTTGTATAATCTGAATTAAGCTTTTGTTATTTTATAACCTCATGCATATATGTCAAAATTATTATTTGATTACTAATTGCCAGTGATGGCCCATAATTGAAAATAAAAGATATTCTATTCTATTCTATTCCTCCCCTGGATATCCGCTAGGAGGCCACTAACGGAAATGCTGACCCAGCCAATCAAATGCAGGGATATAAAATTTCACGCGGAAAACTGAGATTGTGTCTTGTTTACAAAGAAATGTGTGAATAAAATCGTTTTAGTACAGTTATTTCGATATTTTATAAGCGTCGGTGATCAAGTTCGAAATGGTAAGTCAGTGTTACTTTGTTTTATGGGAAAAGTATGTGTAAAATATTTGTGAACAATAACGAATCCCGATCGATTTCGTACTCGTTGGAAATTATGGGCCCATCTTTTTTGAAGTTTTTCTATCCTTTTTTCAAAAGATATTCTCCAACGACCAGTCTCTTGACGATAATGTTCTTTTTAGATACTGCACACAACCCTCCCCCCCCCCCCCCCCCCCACACCCAGCGACCCCACCACACCACACATCATAATCCGAGCATTCTCTGACCTTGCATTCCCATTTTACGATTTTGATATTCCATCTGCTTAAAAAGCCACACACAAAAAGATAAAAAAAGAAGGCTTTTAGGGTCAAAGAATGCTTGAATTAAGAATTAGGTGAGATCTTGCATGCAATGTGTGTGCCTCTCCCTGCACACAGTGCCGAAGGCTTTACATCCACTCCAAAAGATAGCATACTTTCGCTGATGGGGTCATTGTCGTACTGGGTACTACAGAAAGGCAACCGGGTTACATTTATGTTTACAGAAATGTACCTGAAAATTATCGAAATCCAGAAAGGCCCCCACAAATATACATAAATGTACAGTGCATTGGGGTGTATAGAAAAATTGGTAGTAAAGAATCATTTCCTGTTTAAATTCAATTTTCTCAGCTCATATATTTTAGATTATTTTAAAACTTTTCAGGCTTGAAGATATATCATATAAGCATATATTTATTCAACGGTGAATTTATTTGGGACATTTTTCCATGCAAAATCTATCACTACCTGCAACACCTCTCAGAAAAAATGATTCTATACTACCTGAATGAAGTGTGTTTTTGAAACGAAAAATTCATACTGTCACAATAAACTCAGAAATAAATATTTGCTGTTTTAACAAATGTTAGGGACAAAAGTCAAAATGCAATCATCTGTTAAGGTAACTTGTTGAAGTTTGGCACTTTTAAGGATAAAATGCAAATTATGTAAATATTGGTGCAAAAACGCCTATTAAAAAATCACAATTTCAGGACAATAATTTTAGAAATTTTGCTATCATACAACTAAAATGGTAAATCTAAATCAGAAATTAAATAAACATTTTCCTTTCATTTTAAAATTAGACGTTTAACCCAAGTGATTCTATACCCCCCAAAGCACTGTACCTGAGACAAAATAACGCAAGAGTACAATGCGAAACTTTCATTAACGATTCACTTTTTTAAAAGTTAAGCTTACATATTTAATGTATTTACGTTTTTATTGGCGCCAATTTATATTTTGAAAAACAATATTTTTGATATCCCTTTTTGATGATTCGATTATCAGAATTCCCAATGCAAATTTGCGTGTGTGTGTGTGTTTTGCCAGTGGGGGCTTCGGAAATAAAAGTACAGGGATTCCTTCATTAACTATTCTTGAATGACGAGCTGTGTATTTGTTTACATTTTGCGCGGGGTTTGATGGTTTACAACTTCCGGTTTTATGACAATACGTTCTAGATTTTATTACTAACTATGGCAGCCTAAATATGTTTTAAGAACAATAGTGCAATAGTTAATGATAAACAATATTGTTTAAGTAGTTGTTTATCAAGTTCTAAATTGTTTCAATTCCGCCAATGAGATCTTGTTTGTCCGGCTATGTTTCTGTATATTTGGGGATAGTTATGGATTCAAAGATTTTAGGGTACGTTTCTGTATACATAGATGTACCCCGGGTACCTTTCTGTAGTACACAATACAACAATGACCCCATCAGCCATACTTTCGCAGTACCTAAGTCCTGTGTCAGTTGACGGCAAACAAACAATCGTTAATTCTGGCCCCAGCTATTTTTATATCCATCTTGATTTGAGCTTGAACTAGCGCTTCTAGTAGCTATAGCGCTTAAATTGTATAACTTCCATTTAAAGATGAAATTTGTCCTA